>JAXGGA010011679.1:0-41523 GCA_038373865.1 Uloborus plumipes | reverse complement strand
AAGTGTGTTCGAATTAACGAGGTCCAACTGCATGTGCTTAAAAATATTACATATTTGCAAAAGGGTTGAACAAAAGATTGATTGTTTTAAGGGAAAGCGATCGTTGAAACAACAGACTTTGCAATATCTTACTATGTTCTGTGAGGAAGAATAGGGTGCATTGTTTTTGAATCGTGAAACCTTTAATAATTACTGAAGTGCAAAGACAGTGATTACGCCTTCATTGAGGAAGGTGTTCACAACCTTACAGAGAGACAATGTATATCCATCCCCTTGAACACTGATGCAAGGTCACACGCTCCCACTACTGCCATCATATATAGTAAATTTTTATGTTTAGTTCGCACACAAAATTTAATCTTACTACACATAAATTTGTGTTGAATCTGTTATCCTTAGAACAGATGAATATGAATAAGAGAGCAAATGGGTGTAAGGACTAAATTTAACATTTTGATGAAAGATGATATGCGAGAGAAGAAGCAAAGACGGTAGAAACTGTCATCTGTTTTGGAGTTAAAGTTGGTACAAGTAGTGGCGGAAGCTACTGTTATACAGCAAGGTTTAGTAAAACTTTTCAACGAAAGCCTACTCAGAGTTTGAACTTTGTGCACATTTTACTAAAAACTAAAAAAAAAAAAAAAAAAAAAAAAAAAAAAAACCTGCATCTTCTTACTTCAAACTACTTCAATTGTTGCTTTGAAGTAAAAGAAATTATGTAGCTTTTCGAAGTACAAAAAAAGGATAACTTCTACTCTAAAACTAAACATTACGACTGTTATATTTTTTCATGAAAAGACTTCAATGTAATAACAACCCTTCACCGTACAATAATACATTTCACATAAGTAAACTCTTTCCAATATAATATAATCGTAGTCGGAGCGTTTCCTTCATTTAAATATTTTCAAACTTTGTAGCCGACTAGAAGACAAGTAAAGTTGTTCAAAAAATAATACTTTTTCTAGAGCCTGTTTTATAGGATCTACCAATTGGAATTATTCAATTTATGCCCAGAATCGAAGCACAAGTTACGTTTTCGACAGACGTGACTCGCATAGAGAAGTGCTGCTAAAAACTGATCTAATTTGTTATTCATGATCCAAAATATTTGAATGGTGGTTGTTTTAGTAGGTGCAACTTTTATATCTACTGCCGAGGTAGATACGCGATGGTCTCAATTCTTCCCCTCTGCGTTAAATTTTCATTGAATTTGAAAGTGTCATTTGCAAACCGTAGTTCCCTTTTTCTAATGCACATAAACTTCTGCTGGGAAGGAGTGTTAGTGTACCAATAATCCATTTTTAATATATTAATTATTTTAATATTACTATAACAAATCTACGGCATAACGATTCGGCATAATATTATCTTTTGCAAAATAACCGATTAATTTCGGTATAATACCATGCCGTTTCACAACGCGCAGCTTGTCTGACCAGATGCGCTGAGATTTCACCATTTTTGCAAGTTTGGAAATTTGCCTTAACCTGGCACTTAAAGTGCAAAAATGTTTACATTAATTTACCTAATTGGTAAAGCATGGCTGTAACCTGAACATTATACTTCTTGTGTATCATTTGATAGATCAAAACGAGAAATTTTTCATCGTTTTTATATTATTAATCTATATAAATACAACCTCTACAGTACTATAAAACCTTACATATATGCGTATATGGCCAAAACTTAAAACAGTACAAATACTTAAGTCCAGTTGATCTAAATTTAAGCCCATAGATGTAACATTAACTAGGTAAGCACTGGAAACCGGTTCTAAGGACAACCAAGACACAAGTAGTAGACAAGTAGTAGACGGACAAGCGTTCAAAAAGCGCATGCGCTCAAACAACTTTTGCCGTGCAAACAACATTGCGTCCCCTGCAGATCAGTGGTTGCATCATCGTATTCTACGCGTTTTGCTTTTATACTTCAAAATTCCAGCTTTCAATGTCGGCTAGTGGCTTCCGCTATAGAGTTGTGATCTAGTTATATTGGATCGATGTGTAAACCTTTCCATTTATGAAATAAGAAAAAGGTACTTCAAATTTCAGTGCCGGAACCTCCACTCGTTTTGATGAAAGAAGGAAGGATGAGTATAAAGTTGTGCTTGCATTTTTCCTGCTTATTTCCGTTAAAGTGTTTTTGTTACGAAATATTGTGCGTAATCCATTGAAACAAACGAAACGTTTTAGGATGAAGTCAGCTGGGTGACGTGGGGGTAAGGCGTTTGACTCCTACGCTTTGTACTCGAGTTCTGATCGGGGACAGCTAGTTGGTGGAGTTTCGAGGTGTAGAAAATCGTCTGTGCCTATCTCGTATGCTTATGCGACATGTAAAAAATACCTTGGGTATTTGTTTAGTATTGAATGCTCTTGGAAAAATCACATTCCTAGAGATTGACTGTTTTTGAGATAATAATCTAACTTGATACTTTATTTCAAAATTTAAAGTTTATCGCTTTAAAATAAGTTTATTTTCATCTGAATCATTTTACTTGCTACTAATGTCACTTTAATTATTATTATCCATAAAAATTTGAAAAAAGAAAAGACTTTAAACGGTAGCATTTTTATGTGTCATAGGTGAAAAAAATCATATGTAGACAAAATGTTAAAATCGCAATCACTACTCGAAATTACAAAATGGTAAAAAAAAAAAAACAGCTACTGGTTTTATTTTGATAATGTTATGCAAATATCTAAACTTTATTCTTAATATTTAGTGCAATTATTTTGAACTTAAAAATGTATTTGATCAAAAGAACTACTGCTTTTTATCTTACTTAAATGGCTTTTTAGCTTTATGGCCTACTAAAACTAATGAAATTGTTTAATTGCCTTTAACTTCATACCTTAAAATCCTCGTCAAATTGTTTAAAGATAACTTAAACTATAAAATAGGCATTACAAACCAGCATGTGTAAGGTTTTCTGAAATTCCATAGTGTTTAAATTTTATTTCGTATCATAAAGAGCGAGCGAGAGAGAGAGAGAGAGAGAGAGAGAGAGAGAGCGTATAATCAATGCAACACTCTTGGAATTTTAAAAAGACATTTTGTTTGACTTCCAAACAAAAAAGCTGATTGGGATTAAAAATACGCTACGATCGCATTCCAGTGAGGAAAATAAAGCTGTGCAACTAAGGAAGGAAACGTCTAATTCAATATTCTCTAAATTTGCCGACAAAGAAACTCTGAAAATTAGATTTGCTCATGTACCTGAACCTTGAGCTAAGAATAAAGATGCATTTTTAGAAGGTGAGATTTCTTTGGGTCAAAGTTAAAATTCAGTTGCAATAAACGAGAAATTCGTAAAACAAACATGGAGGGAAGTTATATGAGGTGTTAAGTTGTACTCCTTGTATTTCAGAAAACTTTAAGGCAATATTCTTTTAATATGATATTGTAAACAAAACTTGAATTACAAAAAAAAAATTTAAAGTAATAAATTTTCGCACTAAAAAACAATTGTAGAAAATAAATGAAGTTTATAATGACTATTTTTAATGTTCATACAAGTATTTATTTATTAGGACTGAAAAACAAAGTGTTATTCTTCAAGAAAATTCTTAACTACGTATAGGTAATTACTGTCTCGCGTTAGGGCTCATAAAACTTGCGATAACGTCAATGAGCCAAAGGTGACTATAGTTAAGCTTTGATGATTCTTATAATTTTGTGGTCCGGTGTATTTGGCTGAATTTTTTAACGATGTTTTTTTTTTCCTTCTGTGAACCACATATCAAGAGGAAAATTATTTTTGTAAGTTAATTTTTTACTGTTTTTAGAGTACAATATTAAAATTGTAGCTCCTGGGCCCCTTTTTCAACATACCGTCCCTTGTGTTGAAATCAGTTGAAAAATATGAAAAATCTATTGTCAAATTGGTTTTATTTCTAAGTAGTAATAAGATAATATTATAAGAAAAGTAATTATTTGCGGGATCCTGCTTTTGATTTTTGACAATGCACAATCCTGTGGTGATTTTGAACAATTGTATGCGTATAATAAGGCTATGATAAGATAAAGCTTGACTTTGAGAATTTAATATATTTTTGCAGAGTTCTCTGAAATAAAGAAAAAAACGTGAATAGGTAATTAACCTTATGTAAGGTTTGGCTTTCTTCGCGGTAGTACTGCTCTCTTTAATCCACATTAATAAGAGCATTTCAAACTAATAATGTATGAAATTCCATGAGGAAGGTGGTAGAATAGTCAGCTGTCCATAACAGGGTGAATTCATAGAGGATTTAGGGCTATCCCTTATCGACTGAAAATTATTTTTACTCGACATTAGAATCGTATGTGATATTTCTGCTGACCTGCAATTCTCTATCAGTCAGCATTGCTGCAAAAATGCCCAGAATTTTTTAGACAATTAAAGAGTATATTTCCTGCAGATGAAATATCTTTATTGCTAACAATGAATCTTAACTCTTATACACTGCAAAAAATTAATGTTGTTTTTACAGTATAATGTATCTGATTTTCTAGTAATAAACTGTAAAAATTGCTAATTTTACAGTAATTAACTATAAAATTGCTAGTTTCACAGTTCGTAACTGTGCATTTTAGTTTTAAACCGGAACCTCTGCTGCCAGTATATTACTGTTCTTTTTACACTATAATGTAGCTAATTTTATGCTTATAAACGGTAAAATTGCTAATTTTCTAGTAATAAACTGTAAAATTGCTAATTTTACAATTTATTACTGTGCATCTTACAGTTTTAAATTGAACCTCTGTTTCCAGTATTATACTGTACAAATAAAAGTTTATTGTTTGCAGCGTATGTATGTACTTAACTGTGCTTTATCTTTATTCTTTTCACCTTTTATTCATTATTTCTGATACGTAGTGCTGGGAGGCAAAATACTTAAAAAATGATCGAAAAGCCACTATTTCGTAAGTATACCGTTAATGTTTTACCATTTTTCTCAACTCAATGAAGGCCGTTTGTGTCACATATGGTCTGGATTGTATGAAACAAATCGCTACTTTATAGTATGTGCTATAGACTTCATGTAAACGATATAAATTTCTAAAATTACTTTTTTCATACTCAACATTAAAAAAGGGGCTCATTAAACTTGATTTTTTCTGTCCGAATTTTGCACAAACTATGAAAACGTTGTTTTCTTGGCATATTTTAAAATGCACTCTCAACAAAATTGTCACGTCTGTTGCAAACATTTCAGAAGTGTTTTCACTGTTATACGTGACTTATAACACAGGAATGCGTTGGTTGAGAACCATTCCAAGAAACTTTGAGTTACTTTAAGACATTGTTTATTTTAAAGAGAATAAAAACCAAAAAGCCGGAAATACAGGTTCAACCTCTCACCACAAATTTATATTTCTTTCAAAAAAAAAAAAAAAAAACCCTCATCATTTAATTTTTTTACCAATTGCATATTATTGGTTAACTAATTGTGTGCCCCCCATTCCTCTTTTCTTGACTCTTTTCTTCTTATTTTTTTCAAATTCTTCTGAACATAAGAAAGTTTTTTTTTTTAATTAAGCCCACCATTGTTCTTTCAACCATAAGACGTCTTGCAGTCCAGTATAAAAATGAAGTGGCCTTCGAAGGTGTGAGGGCCTGAAAGTAGTCATTGGAATGAATGTCAAAAAGAGAGGGACAGCTAAAAAGATGCTTCCCCTTCATTGGAGAGGTGTTGCAAAGTACGCAGTCGGGTGAACTGGCCAGGTTGATTTTGTGTAAATGGGCCTGCAAATAGTCATAACCAGTGAGAGTCCTAAAACAGGCAACTTCTTCGACCTTGGGAATGAGGGAGAGATGAGAGCGCTGCTCCTTATCCAGAAGGCAAGACCAGGATTTTCCTTCAGCAATGTTTCTGAGAGTAAAAACTGAACCATGCCTGATCTTGCCGGCAATAATTCGCCTAGCGTTTCTAAGAGGAACCGGTTGTGGATATGGAGGCACAGCTCTGCAGCCTCTTTGGCCAAGGTGTCTGCCCTTTCATTCCCCAAGATGCCACAATGGGCAGGGATCCACTGAAAGACGAGAACATAAGAAAGTGTTCCAAATGTTACCCCTCCGAAGCTCAGTTTCTCACCCTTATCATTACGGAGCAGCTTAAATTTCGTTTCGTAGACTTCACATTCTCAATTTTTTCAGGAAGAAAGATCCCCCAAACCTCCATACACCTAAAAACATTGAAAATTGCTTAAAATTGCATTTTTAGAGCTTCAATTTTGAACTAACTTCGGTGCCCATCAAAGCCGTTAGTTATCAAATATGGTTTTACACTCAAGTGTTTAAGATTGTTGCAAAGGCTCCCGACTCTATTTCTCTACAAACATCAAAGATCATTAAAATTTTGGTTTTCAAAACTAAAACTTCAAAATAAAAGAAAATAAAGGGGCAGAGCCTTTGAGTCCCTCCTAAAACAGTTGGGTATGGCATAAAAATTTTTTTTTGGACTTCTATTTCTAAAAATTTAAGGGAGATCCCCAGAAGCAATCTTCAGATATCATTAAAAATTGCCTACTTTGAGTTTTTGAAACCTCAATTATGAAAAATTGTAGAGAGGGGAGGATCAATTGATATGGATGTTTTTAAAAACAATTTGGGACAGTCCTCAAGCCTCACCACTTACTATAAACATGAGCAATAATTACGTTTATAAGACTTCAATTTCTAAAAATTGTCTCGAAGTCTATCGTGCCTTTCTTTCATCTAATATGGCCGAAATTTCTAAAACTGCCTTTCCAAAACTACAATTTCATGAATTTTCCAATTGTAAATTCCCCAAACCCGCTACTAGCACTCTTCTTCCAAAACAAGAAGCTGGATCTGCCTTTGCTTCAAACAACCTCGAAACTTGTTTAAAACTGCTTTTTACGAGCTTCAAGAGCTAAACATTGCCGAATCTTTAATGTTACTTTGTAGGCTTTCAATTTCGGAAAATTTTCCAACTAGTGCTAAAAGCCCCTTGTCTCTAATGAGCCAATATTTTGAAAAGTGCCAATTTGAAATTGGAGTTTCCTAATTAAAAAAAAATTTTTGTAGAAAAACATTAATATTGAATTTTAAGTCTAAATTGGTTCTAAATGCAAGAAAATAAAAGGGAGGAGGTCGAGGAAGTTATTTACTCCCCAGTTAGAGGGCTCATTTTTAAGCCGTTACAGATCTGATGAGTGTTACAAATCTGATGTTAATATGAGTTACAGATCTGATGGGTGTTATAGATCTGTGTTTATTCTTTTAGTCTTCATTAACATCTCTAAAAATGATATAATTTCCTTGTATTTTTAGTATAGAATTATAATATTTATATTAAAATATATATATTAGCTAAAAAATGAAATTTTATTACAAAAAAGTATTTTTTGAAAATAAAAATGAGCGATAATGTTTTTAAATAAAATAAATTATGAGATTGCCAAATTCAAGCTAATGAAACATTTGTTTTGTTTTAAAACAACACACAACTCTTCTGCTTCCTGCAACTAGCTATTGAAATACTAGTGAAAATTCACTTGGGACTCAAATTGGCTCTTTTCTAAATATTAGATCTAACATCACCCAAGATCGTCCAAAATTTGGTTTTTTAAAACGAGAATTGGATGATACGCTTAGCAAGCAATCCTCTTTACATTTTGAGTGGTTGCAATAGCATGAAATCTGAAAATGCTAACACTAATGTATCGCAAAATTTAAGCACCCTTAACATCACTGAATATCGCTTTAAAGTACTGGTTTCTGAGGGTTCTGTTTGTTTCTCGGAGAGAGCCTCTGAATCCCTCTTTCCGTAACATCATCAACATTCGTCTATACTTGCGTCTTTGGAACTTTAATTTCGAAAAATTGCTGGAGAGAGAGATCGCTTTTTCTGTTTTTCTGAGTGGATGGGAGACAGTCCTTGAAACCTATTTTCTTGCCCAAGCCTCAATAACTATCGCCTCTAATCGCATTTTAAAGACTTCAATTTCTAAATTTTTTCTTGGAATCCTACCGCCCCGAATTTTCCGTTCACCTAACATCATCAAAGACCGACTGTAACTGCGTTTTCAGGACTAATATTTCAAAAATGTTAAAAGCGAGAACTCCCCGAACCCCCCAATCAAATGGGGAAATTTTTTCAGAGGGCCCTGTATTGAATAATTAAAGCTCCTGATTTTTAGATTTAGATGATTGTGAAAGAGGACAACATTACACCTCATTTTACCATGGTAATATTAGATCTAGATCTTTTCTGAACTCTTTTGTTTTTCTAAATAGAGTTTCATTATTATTTACTTTGAAGTATGAGCTCTGTTTTATAAAATATTTCTCACGAAGCTTCAAAAATAAAAAAACGAAAAAATACTTTGTTTTGCTTAGGTATGAGAAATTTCGTAGAACATTAAATAATTAGCATTTAAATATCACAATTTAATTTAAACTTTCAATTTTATTGAAGTAAATCCTATACTATAATACGAGGGATGGTTGCTAAGTCGAAAATCGCTCCAGAATTAATAAACTCCGGTAAACTTGGGGGTCTGGGGTTTTTGGCCACGAGGAATCGATTAGTGCCGGTTTTGAAGCGCTACGGTCGAGCAGTTCGGAGTTACAGATAGGATTCATTAACAGTTGGAGAAGATTTCTTACTACGCCATCGCCATTTTCTTTATGATTGCTCTTATTGTTACTGTTTCATAGCAACCACGTTTTAACAATGGATTTCATGTTTAATCACATCAGCGTAAATTTATATTTTTATGGTATTTGGCAAATAATTTATGGCAACACGTTAGAATTGTTACTGTTTTTGAAATTTAAAAGAGATCGATAAAAATAAAGTTAGAATTGGGTATATAGCCGCGGTAGAGCCGCTATATAGACAGGATGACGCATCAAGCTTAAGTTTCACCACTTTGGATCCAACTCATTAACTTTCACTTTCATTTTTCTTTGTTGAGGAATTAGGGTTACCAGAGCAAAGTTTCGGGACATTGCCAAGCTTTGTTAAATTTACGTAAAAAGTTACCAAAAAGCGATAACTCGCCAGAAAAGACAATCCACACACACGCGCTGGATCCAAAGTGGTAAAATTTAATCTTGATGCGTCGGCTCGTCTATATAGGGGCCTGAGGCCGCAGTAGTCCAATCTGTAAGTCGTCGGACTCGTAACCGGAGGGTCTCGGGTCGATCATATAGCCGCCGATCAAAGATCTACCGTCTTCATTAATGGTGGCTGGGGGACGTTAAAAATGTTCGTGGTCACAAAATCCTCCAAGTGAAACGAAACCTCTGGGGGGTGCTGGGCCAAGGGTTTGCTCGGCCCTTGGGCCTGGTTCAAAAATGAACAGAGCGCTCTTCAGGGCCCCATCCCGGTTAAAAAGCGAGTTGTAGTATGTACGGGGGGGGGGGACCTGGAGTGTGAAGTGAAGTGAAAGTTAAAACCAACTGGAACCAAATGCGTACTGGAGAACAGGGACTCTGCATCCATTCTCATCAACCCCTCCCGCGCCTTCGGCGCCAAATGAAATGAAATTAGGTGTGATTTTACGGTGAGCATGGATTAAATAGGGTTGTGTTTTTCGAAATAAACTACGGCTGTTTTGAATGCGTAATTGCAACCAAAGGCTCAAAAATGCTTTTCAAGTTTATCTAAATAAGTACTTCGCACTTAAAAAAAAAAAAACACGAGATTACAAACCTCTTTTTTTTTTAACCGAGCGGGCTCGGTCCCCTGGTATTAAAGAGTAAAAGAGAAATTTCAGATGCGCAAGCAAGAAAGAAAGTTTGAAGTAATAATCGGTGAACATATTGTGACAAAGTATATCTAAGTATCTTGTAGGAAAAGAGGAAAATCACAGTAAACTAGTAGTTTGCTTTACAAAAATATTGAAACAACTGCAACTTTTGGCTTGCACTTCTGTTAAGACAAGTTAGCAGTAATGCTTGTTAGTTTTCAAGAAACAATCTCATTTTGGAAATTTTCACGTTGTTGCTTAAAGTTTTAATAGTTTCAACACACTTTTTTATAATCATAATCTTCTTCATTGGGGTCTGGAAGTTCTGCATGATTGCAGACTTTTGTGCAACACAAACTAGACTTGAAAATAACCACTTATCACTCACCAACTGGTGACTCAACCACGTACTCCGGCAGTGGCGTACGCAGAAAAAAAGGGGGGAGGTGTGATTAATATACATATTAAATATTACGCTCCTAAAATATTAGGATCTATAGCAAATGTTGGTGAATTATTGAGTCTGGATTGCCCCGCACGTGACGGTAAAATGGCCCTAAAGCGAAAACTTAGAGCCAGAACTACAGTTCTGCAAAGACATCCCTTTCAGACTTCGACGTACTTTCTTCTTCGAAATACTTTCTTTTACTTCGGTTACTTTTATTCTTTTTCTTTATTTTCGGGTTGGAATATACGAATTGTTGCTAAGTGTATATTTTTTTTTCTGTCTGATATCTCTTTTCCTGGTTTACAGAGCATTTGTTTTTCTTCTCCTCTTTCTACTTTCATCTTTCTTTGTTTGATGGTAATGTAGGGAAAAAAAAAACATTGATTCTATCTGCTTAAGATCCGCTTTCTTTTTATTTGAAGTTTTTAAAGAGGAATAATATCCCTAGATCAAATGTGTAGCTGTAAGCCATACAAAAGAAAAAAAAAATGAGCTAACAGGTAGTGTAAAAAACAGTTACGGAAATTAATTGTCTTTGGTTAGCTGAAGAGCTATTCTTTCTGTATACCACCGGATGTTTGTCGAAAATAAATTTATTAACTACCGAAATAAAAATTTAATGCTTTTATTTACGGCTTACAAAATGTTCTTTCTTTAGAAATCTCTTTTTTTTTGAAAATCAAAACTGTTTTTGTCTAAGTAATTACGAAAGACAAAATATATTATGTAATCGCAATTTGAAAAAAAAAAACTCTACTTTATGCTGCAGTTTTAATATTACGAGATCACCAACGAACACATTTTTTCCCCTTGTAGTAAAAAGCAAACGAAGTTGTGAATAGTTAACAGTCCTAAAGATTTTAAAGATTAAAACGGCTACAAAATTTATGACAAATTTAAATATAGAAAAATACTCCACGAATCCTATTTTAGGACAATTACTTGGGTGATCTGGGGCGAATGGGGAGAGAAATTGTATTTCCCCCGGATTTTATAAACATAATGTAATTATGCATTTGTGTATATTGTGTTGATTTTCCCCTATGAAAAATGTTAAGCATGCATACTCCCATTTAACTCCCATTTAAAAACTTTGAAATGACCTGCCTGCTTTATGTTATCCCTACAAATTTAGGTAAGCCTTTATTATTAATTAAAAATGTTGTTGTTGTTGCTTATACTTTGTCTGGTGTAACGCAGTCAGACCTTATCTAAGAACCCGTCGACCTTAAGAAAATCGCAGACGAGCAGAAAGGAAGTAAGGATATCTTTAACTAAATATTAATATGTTATAAGGATGTTTTAAATAGAAGAAATTGATTTTCCTGTTTGTGTTTTTATACAAAATAATAGTTGATTGTTTTTAAATACATATGTGTTCCATGCAAAGCAATACGTTTGACTGACACAAATACAGGGGTGGCCAAAAGTTTTGGGAGGAGTGCAACTTTCTGGAGAAAACAAAGCTTTGCATGCCATTTTCAATTTTTTGTACTTTCTAAAAAATACAAAACAGTGAAAAAAATATTTATGGGCTGATTATGTGATTTTCGACCTCGAGAAATAGGGAAGATCACTACTAGAACTTCGTGATGGATGAGTTTTAATACAAACTTGTTGGTGCAAACTCAAAAAGTTCTGCAATATCGAAATTATCATGAAAAAAAAAATGGTGATGCGAAGTGAAATGGAAAAAATATTTTCTCAGGTTTCAGCACTACCTATTTAGTAATATAGCAAATAATTTCTTAAACATATAGTTGATTACATAGAATACACCGCCAGCTCAGTCATGCCATCCGGATATTGCAGTTTCATCCTCATTAGGAATCCGCAGTCTGGCTTAGGCAGGAATTCAAGTGTAAACAGGTGATCGCAAATTACAATCGCTACTGGAAATGAATTACATTAGAACGTTTCTTGATAAAAACATCGTGACGTCGGTGTGACGTTTGCGTGACGTTTGCCTATGAAAAACGAGCTAGATAAAACGTCACAGCCTACTTGGCGAATAAGAGGAGATCACTGACTGCTTGTAAGCTCTTATTGGCTCCACCCGTAGTGACGTCAGTGCTAAGTTAAGTTGATGATAATGTAATTCACTTCCAGTAGCGATTGTAATTCGAAGTGATTGCAATGGTGTTTCACTTGAATCCCTGCCTTAGACAGTAACAGAGCTCGCGGTAGGAATACTCTTATAGAAGCTAAGAGTGCTAAACGAACTTGTAGCTAAACTTAAAATAGCACACCAGCCAGCGACCGTTACAATGGTACGGTTCAACACGTAAATTTAAGGCAAAAGCTTGAGTACCCAACTTAATACTCAAGCTTTTGCTTAATGTCAAAGTTCCTAGATGGTATCGCAGACTGAGAATGAAAGATATACTTTTTAAATTGAAATAGCGTTAAATTACCATAGAAAAATTGTGCCCCTGAAGAAATATCTCTAATAATCAAAGTATCTCACAGTATGAGTAATTTTTAAAATTTGGTACACATTATGCAATAGTTCATGGTTCGTCAAAATTATTTGTTGTTACTGCAAAATGAGGAAGGTCCTCATTTATAATTCTTTGTGTTCATTAAAGAATTCTGATGTTCAGTGCAGCACTTATTTAGTTCATAGTGTGCATGTTTTGATTTTGAATGTTCAATAAAATTTGTCAAGTGCCCGTGCATCAAAGTGAAACTAAGGGCCGAATTCAAGTGAAACACCATTGCAATCGCTTCGAGGCGATCGCAATAGACCAAAATTGCAATCGCTACTGGAAGTTGAATTACATTAGAATCGCATCTCTTAGCGATTGTAACGTTTCACTTGAATCCAAATTTAGGAATTTGCGATTGCATTGGTGAGTTGCGATCGTCCGTGTTTCACTTGAATTCCTGCCTAAGTTACATATAGTTGACTTATTTAATTATTCCTTAAGGAGTATGTTTTTTACTAAGGCGCATCATTTATTAAGATAAATCATACGTATTTGTGCATTCATAAATTTATTTACATTCATTTACTTAATAATTCCCTTATTTCATTCAGTTCACTTATTTTCTTATTCATTCACTATTTTATTCATTCATTTATTTTTTGTACAGTAACTAATTAGTTCATTAATTTATATTCATTCGTTTATTATACAGTATTAATTGATATAAAACCTTTTTAATAACGTAATAGAAAATATTTAACTTTTCACATTGCCCCATGGTCTTTTATTATATGGAATTAAGGAAATATTAAGAGACTTACTGTTCGAGAGTATCTAAAGCTCAAAATTGGCATATCCATTATTCTTTACGGTTTGCCTGGAAACTATTTGTTAACTGTCAATCAACTTCCTAATTACTGATTTTCATTTTGGCAACCATTAAAAAACTTATTCCAACAACGAACGACAAAGCAAGTATGGTAAACGCAACTAAAACAGCAAATTCGCAGTAGAATTAAAAAATGTGTTGCAACTTTGTTGATCTTAAAGTATGATACTAATATACTATTAGTTAAAGATAATATATTCATGAAAGAGTACACTCGCAATGTATTTGCACAAAACAAGAGACAGAAACAAACTAATAAGAACTTCCTTCATGAATTATTTATGGAAATCTCTGCAGGAGATTTGGCAAAAATACCATATAATTCTAATCCCGGAAAAACCATTCTACGAATAGATTTTAATTAGATTCGAAAAAATCTTTCTTTTTGTTAAACATTTTGTAATAGTTAGCCTATTACGTAGATAATATATTTTTTTTCAGAGTCTTATTTTAGCTTAGCCATTTTTATAAAGCAAACAACTAAGTTTTTGTTAAATAAAACTACAAAGAAAAGATATGCACCAAGCACCGTTTTTATATTTTTGTTTTTATTCTACATGAATAATTTTGCAATTGAAAATCTTAAATGATGAACATGTTTTAGAAGAAATAGTGATTGTTATAGAGAAGATATGCCTATTACCATCTCCCTTCAGACATAGAATATTTAGCTTCCATAAGTGATGCAATTTAAGCTATATTTGGGGTGCGATAAGAGGTTGGGTAAAACGGGATCACAGATAGCAGAGCAAAATAACAGTAGTAAATATTCGAAGCCTTGTACGAACAACCTTATCATGTCATAATGCCATTAATACATCTTGTGCTAGAAAAGGCCATTTGTGCAAATACAAAGAATAAAAAAGCAAAGACAAAAATCTTAAAAACATTTACAGCTGGTTCACTGCAAAAAAAAAAAAAAAAATGTGTAGGGATACCATTTTTAATGGCTGTAATGCTACACAACTTATGGACCAAGCTGTTTTGATTTCAAGTAAACTCTAATTGTTGGAGGAAAGTTTTACGCAATGTTAAGCGTAAGGTCCACCAAGTGTTAAAATTACTGGAGTGTTATTCAAAGCGCATGCTTTGAAACAAACATCGGCGCAAAGCTCTTGAAGTCTTATGAACGTAACCAAGATGTGCAGTTACTGGCTCAGCGGTCAAACAAGTACGCGAGTGTCTCTGTACACAGTAAGTGAGTCCATTTTATCGTGTGTACTTAAAATAACTTTTGAACTTGTGGGTCATTTTCAAAATTTGCTTACATTTGCTGTCCGGAGGTTAAAAAGACGATTTTGAAGCATAACTTATATTTTAAATTCAATGCGAATAAATATTTTCTGCAAGAAATACCCCCAAAAAAATTCTATCACTCAACAAATTATTGAAATGTATTTATTTATTTTTATATAAGTCTTTAAAAATGAGAATCAAGGCAAAAACGCTTGTCCATTTCCAATTTTCGCAAGTTCAACTATTTTTTTCCTATACTTAATGGTCAAAAAAAGTAAATGCGACATATTATTTTTATATATTGACTATTAGTATATGGTATTCATGATAAATCTTGACAATTGTAATTTTATTTCAATAAGAAATGTATGAATATATTTTGTCCGGAAGTTCTTGTCAAGTCCGTTACCCTAAGATTATTTTAGCTAAAAAAGGTATTTATTGGAGTTAAAAGATGGTAACACGTATTCAGTTAACTTAACAAATTAGTGACGTAACTATTTTGTACCATTTTGTTTCCCTGAGTCGAGAAGTATTGCTGTGGCGTTTCGTACAAAATTTTTTCCAGGTGCGTATTTTTATTCTTTGTCAAGTCCGTTACCAAAGATTTTAGTATTAATTTTTACTTTTTCTAAACTATTACCCCTAAATATTGTTCATTATACAACTCTAAGAAAATGCATATTGTATTTCAATTTTTAAATTCGACAACCTAGCCATAATTTGACATTTTGGTTGAAATGTCAAGTCCGTTACTGGTCAAATCCGTTACCAAATGTCAAATTCGTTACCATAGAGTTTTTGATCAATATTTCAATCATCACAAACATCGTTTTTAGCTTCAGGGGGCAAATAATTTCAAATGAAGTTGGTTCTAGACTCTATGATATAGTTTAAAAGTGAGATTTTATATTGATTTTGTATGGTAATGGACGACAATTTTCCTTGCAACTTACAGTTTTACAACAGCATTTGAATACTTAATTATTCATCAAAGTGTACAACCAGTTACTTTTTTACACACCTACAATATGTGACTAAACATCTGTTAGTGTTTCTAAAAGAAAGTAGCAAGTTAAAAAAATTACTTAAAAATTTTGAAATGTAAGCATATGGTGAAAATGACCCTTGTCTGCAATTGATTGCTAGTGAGAAAGCTTGAACCTCACAAGCTAATAAACGAATAATTGAAAGTAATCTTTCAGCCGGATTAATGCTCTTATTTTTTCTTTTGACAGAAAGTTCTGGTGTAAATAACTTACGCAGACATCGGTGAAACGTTACGTTTTAGTTCCATTACTGTGGTGTAGTAACCTTACACCAGATATATCGATAAGTGCTTAATTGCAAAATGTTATTTTCTTAAAAATGTGTTTTGGTAGAATGAGTGCCATACACATTGAAGATTATTTGATGTTATCTTCTGCAACTTCTCTGCAACTAAGACACTAGATCCAATAAAACTGCTGTCCTCATTCTTAATATTAATATGCGTTTGATAGTGAAAACTGGTTCTTTCTTTCAGTTTTAAAGTTTTTTTTTCCTTTCGTCATCACTTTGTCCAAACTTTAAGCATCTCACACAAAGGCAGTCAAAGGAACGAAAAATACGATCATGAAAAAAAGCAAAAATAATTAAATAAAAATAATAACAATTTTAACAATCACAAATCACACTATAATGGCAGCAATAATATTGCACGCCAGACATTGCCTTTATTCATAGTTTAGTGGTGTACCCTTTGCCCAAAATTTTATCAATTATTGCTATTTATTTTTAACACCTTTATTGACTTGTTTTTTAAATGTTAAGTACTTAATTGCTAGTACTTTAAATTTAAACTATTCTTACATTATTATTATGCCTTACCAAATTATAGCTTAAGAATATTTAAATCGAAATTTTAATCTTAAAATTATGAAGTAACAAATGAATTATGAAACAACTAAACGAATAAAAAACTGAAAGGCTAACTACTTTGTGGCTAAAGTTGAGTTTAACTGCTTTGTCGATAAGAGTTCGGGTATAGGTAGGGAGGAGAACCTTCAATATCACTCTCTGGTTTCGTTTCTGCTTGACCCTCCCTAAAATTAATCCTGTCTACTTCCACGTAACTAATAGCCGAACAAGCTCCGGATAAATAGCTCCGGATTTAGTTTTAAAAAATATTTCTTGTAGTTCAACATTCTATAATAATAATAATAATAATAATAATAATAATAATAATAATAATAATATTTTTATTATAATGCTGAGTATAATAATAAAACTGAAAATAATCAAATAATATCAAAATACAATGCAAATTTAATCAATTCTGTAATTAATAGAATAACGACATCCTTGTCTTTCGGACTAAATATATCTTCTTGCTAAGTCAATTGGAGGGTACAGTTTCCAGTCTTATCCCAGCTCCAGTTGTAACTATTTCTGAAAGTAATGATAAATATTTCAAAGCTAAAAACTAAAGTAGTTGTAGGAGGAAACATTTGGCATTTCTTAACTCAGAAATGTCAAACCTTACCTTCGGTAAACCAAATGTGAAAGAGCAATTGATTCCACAAGGCTAGACTCGGTAAAATACTTTTTATACTAAAGATTTTTTGATTTTCTAGAAGTAAAACATAAAGCTTTATAGGTAAGTGATTCACTTCTTTGTTAAACTTATTAAGAAAAAAAAAGGTTGTCAGTAGAGGGAAAAACCTGTTTTACCCAAGAGCATTGCTGTTATAAATTTTTAAAACTGAAGATTCACCATAATTCATTTTCTTTTAAACTTCAAAATGCTAAATTGCATTTTAAAATAGCTTTTGCGTTAATATATCACACGTTCAGCTGTTGTTGAACAAATTAAAAGAAAAATCTTTTACGAAGGTTTGACTTTTTCATGTAAGCTTATTTCTAGAAATAATAATGTTAGTTTTTAAAAGCTTTCTATTCTCCAGAACACCGCGCAATTTATTCTCTTGACAAAAGCTTTCAGCTTTTCTTTAATTGTATTGTCTGCATGTTTAGATAAACGACTTCTTTGAATTGGCTTACACAAAAGAAAATTAAGGGAATACTTTTGAGCGCTAGCTATTCTTTCAAAAACCTAAATTTTACTTAAGTGCATTTGTCAAAGCAGATATGAACAGAACTTCTGCTGAATATTGTGTAGGAGAAAAATGTTTTTCATTCTTTAAAGATGTTTTGATTTTGAAAGCTCAGAAGATTTTTCCCGAAGCACAATTACAAAACTTGAACCGCAATAAGGCATTTGTTTCTGAAGTATATGATCAATATTCTATTGGGCCATTCCACAAAAACGCCGCCATTTTGTCCCGCACGTGATGCTCATACATTTCTTTAAAAAGCAGTAACTTCCCAAGTAGCACACTTCGTTTTTTGAAGGTTGTAAAATGGTTATTAACGTTGTGACAACGGATTAAAAACGTTTATAAAACGTTAAAACGTTTTTTGTGCTACCTGGGATTTAATGGTACTGCACAAAATTTGTTGCCTAAGAACTCCTACACCGGTTTGTGATTTCTTAACTAACAAAATTTCTTTTATTAATTTATAAAATTATTTTTTTTAATAAAATGCATGAGCATCACGTGCGGGACAATATTGCAGTTTTCGTGGAATTTCCCTATTTTGGAAATGAAATCCAAACTTCCGTTTTGGCATTGTTTGCAGTACAGCCCTTTCTCAAAATCTGCGAAAACTATATCTTGCTAGAATTTTTTGAAGTCATTTGGTGTCCCTCCGTGCTAAATTTAAAATTCCAGAAGTGTTTCCATTATTGCTCAAAGCAATTAATTTTCGTTTACTTCAACGTGAGTCTTTATACTGACGCAAGATTAATTTCCTATTTAGTTTAAGCGATCTTTAAAAACTCTTATACCAATTCAGATTTGAAACAATTTTATAAAGCAAAAGTAAATTAATATTATGTACCTACCTTCTAATACATAGATTTTTAAATAGTTTGGGATAAAAAATGTCCCCATCAATATGTCTTAGGGTAATGTGTGAAATTTCAAGAATATGACGCCAAAGCGACATAATTTGCATCAGTAGTGTTTCTAGCATAGGTGCCTAATGGGGAGGTATTTTGTGGCATATTCCGTGCCCCCCAAAAAAAGTTAAATATGTATTGTAAATAGGAAGTTCATAGCATCTTCCGAGGCAAATTCGTATTGATATGACGTAACGAAAGTTTACACCAGAAAGATGATTTGCGAAAGCATTTTAAGCAAAATTTCCCTAGTCTTCTATGTAACCAGCCCCTATTAACTCCCTTTATCATCACAAAACCAAGAAGACAATCTTAAAAAACTCAAATCCACAAAATTTCAGTTAATCAGTATTTATAACTAATCGTACTAAACTAATTTTTCCCTTGCATTGATTAATATGGCCACACAAAAGCATGCTTTATTTTACAACTTGCTATAGAATATCCTTCAAGACTGGTAAAGACAGGTTCGTTGAAATATCACTTAGATCAGAAGAACTTTGCTTTCTTTGAAAGTCATCTGGCACGTACCCAAGACATAAAAGTTGAGTTATAGGGTGAGAAGAAATACACGTTGAACAACCAGTAACTGATTTCCAACGTTTTCCATTTGTTAAATAAACGAGGTAATATTTTGCAACTGCTTACTTTGATAGTTTTTGAAACTATACTTTCTTCTATTAATTATACTGGCGAACAAGGATTTTGGCTCAAGAATTGTATATAAGTATTCTTAAAGAAATTTTTGAAGGTGATTTCAAACATCCATTCAGAATTTTCCCATACTTCTTACTAGGGATGCACCGATTAATCGGCAGTACCGATTAATCGGCCATAATCGGCCACTTGGCCGATTATTAATAATCGGCAAAATCGAACCGATTAATCGGCGGAAAAATATTTTTCAAATACTATTCTTTAAAGTATACCAACTATGATGAATACTTTTATTAACAGTAATAACACTGGTCGACAGTGGTTCACAAACAACAACCAAATTATTATTTTTATTACGTATTCATATAGTTATTTAAATACCTGCAAGTAAAAAAGTCCCACCACGTCTCAATTTTCCGTAATAAAAAAAATAATTTTTTACTATTTTTTATGATTTTCACACCAAATGCCTATTTTTGGAGGGAAAAGGAGCAAAATATTAACTCCTAAATTTTTTTGGAGGTGAAGGGAGACTCAAAGTCCGAAATTATGACCACCGATAACAAAAAGGGGGGACGAGGGGAGTGTATCCCCTCAAAATATGCAAAAAATCATCAAAAAGTATCTTTTCATTCTGGTTCCTTTAATATGACGTTTTAAAATTTTTTTCTGGTGTAAAATTAGAGTATAAGATCCCCTACTATTATTCCTATGCCCAAAAAAAAAAAAAAATCGCGCTGTAAAATAAAATTAAAAAAAAAAAAAAAAAAAAAGATCTTTTTTTTTTTTTTTCATTTTACGACTTTGTATCAGAGGGGGCGAGGGGGGGGGCTTTCGGCAAAATGTGGAGAGTGATAGAGAGGAAAGGGGCCATATTTGGATTTTGGAGATAGATAATTTTACATAAGAACCAGCCAGAATACGCCGTCTTTCTGAAGACCTGATGCGATGTGTCTCGTATTTAGCGTGCGACAGTCAAAAAATCGGTTTTTAATTTTTTTTAAATTTTTTTTTTAGAGCGCGAAAATTTTTTCGAACGTAGGAATCATAGGAGGGGGTTTTATCCTCTGATTTTACATCGAAATTTTTTTTAAAACGTCATTTAAAAAAAACAAGAATGAAAAGATCATTTTTGGTGATTTTTTGCTCATTTTGAGGGGGTACACCCCCCTAAGAACCCCTTCTTTGCTATTAGTGGTCATGATTTTGAACTCTAAGTCTCTCTTGAAACTTCAAAAAAAGTTAGGAGTTGATATTATGATCCTTTCCTCTTGAAAAAAGGTGTGTTTGATATGTTTTTTCAGTTATGTTCAGTTCTTTTTAGAAATTCATAACAAAAAAACTGTACGTGCTACAGGTTTTTTACTATTATTTTTAAATTCTACACTGCAAAATTAGTCAAAAACAGTTAATTTCATCTTTGTTAGGGAAAAAAAGTGAAAATTTGTCGACTAGTGTAATTATCCTCACAGCTGATATAAAAATTTTTAAAACTAATTCTCCTAATTTGAATAAATATACATAGACAATATTGCAACATTTTTAATGTGGCGATAGTTTTCTCCTTAGCACAGTGCTTTTAGATAACCGCTAATTTTCAAAGAATAAAAGTAGTGAATTAAATTGCTACTAATTATTAAAAAATATGAATAAAAAGTACTCCTAAATTAGAGTGCTCATCTCAGACTTCCCCTCCCCTTTGCTTGGAAATTTTTATGTCATGTATTATTTTATGTTACATTTTATGTTACATAACAAACAATGTTAATAATATTATTGAAAGTAATATGAAAATTTGTTCAAAGAAATTACATAAAATATTGAAATTATTCTGTGAAAACTAGGAAAATGGAAAAAAAATCTCTCAGAAAAATAATAACTTACTATTTCCAAACTTAGAATTGTATAAGAGAGAAAAAACAGTGATGGTAAAATTGGTAGTAGAAAAACAATCGTCCTTATCATTAATCGGCTCAGCCGATTAATCGGCCGATTATCAACAGCCGATTAATCGGTAATCGGTAATCGGCCAATTTGCTTATCGGTGCATTTCTACCAGGGGCGGACTGGCTCTCCCATGAGGGTGCCAACCCAAACCTACAAAGGGCGCACTTCAAAATAGCAACCCCCCCCCCCACACACACACATTTTTTGCGAGAATTATCCGCGAGGGTCTCGTTTTTTTTTTTTTTTTAAACAATTTTTTTTTAATTTATTTATTTTTGCAGCAAAATTAAGTTTGATATAATGTATTGTTAAAAATCTTGTAAATAGTTGTTGTTTTTCCTGCCTTGCATCATTTTCACTAGTTTTGGTTTTATCTGGCGACATGTTGCAAAAGTATCTGAAGATATTACTTTTATCACTTGTATACCGGCCCTGTCACGTTTTGTAGTTTTTACACTTGCCCTACATTTAATAAGCATGAAGACTTTTTCGCGCTGAGTCGTAATACCGTGGGTTTTTCTTTTTACCACTAGAATTTTCTTGAATGGATTATTTAAGTTTGTGAATGAACATAACACTCCGGATTTTGCTAGAACGTTGTAGAAATTTCCTTTCGGGTATAAATAGCTGTCCAACTGCCTTGAACACAGTTAGTTAGTTTTTCTCAGATTGGATTTCTGAGAGGCTCGTTTTATTCGCTTGGGCGAATGTTTGTTTTGCTTTTGTAATTTCTTAATTACTGTTCAAGTTAGATACGTGTTGCTGAGTTACTGTTGAGAGTACAGTGTACTGTTTGCTACCTAATTGCTGGATGTTTAGCAATTGTTTAATGCTCCTATTGTGAATAAGTGTACATAATTGTAAATAAATTTATAGTTACTTCCTCAAGAGTGGAATAATCATTTAAGAAAGTTGAAGGTGCTAGTTACAATATGTTACAGAAGCGTACTTTGTCGAATAAATTGTTTCACCTGGGCGTTATCGCAACTATATGCCTTTATAGATTGATATGCTTTAGAACTTACAAGACAAATGTGTAATCCTGTTCCTATCTTCATTGTTTGTAACACTTTTTATACACAATACGACTAATTTTAAACAAAACACAATTTTTATCTTCTTTTTATCACTTATTTTTAGCCCTCTTTCGTTATCCGCTATACCCGTGCCACCCAATTGTGCTGATAATTGGGAGTATACCGCATTAGTAGTTAAATTATAAGTTAAACCTACATAATAAATGGTTGTGAATATTTGGTGTGGGTGTGTATGCTTCTTATACAAATCCACAGTTAGCGCCGGATCTTTACTAAATTTCGTACTAAAGACCTTTGCTGCTCAGAAATTCACATTGAAGATCATCGGAACTCAAAGAAACACAAAAAGGTTCTAAATTTAAATTTTAAGTCATACTGCCTGTTAGCCAGTTTCGTAGGATTATATTGTGGAGATAACAACAATAAGTTTCCGTCGGAGCTTTGCCAAATTTGTCACAAAGATTTTTCAATACTCAGAAATTTCATATGGAGGGGGAGATAGGTTTGTTTCAAAAAATCCGATTAGGTCTCAATTTAAATTTTGAAATAGCTATTTCTTCACTTTGGCGTGAAATTATACACAATTTTTTCTTTTATTTGAGCCTGATTGGTGAACATGCGTCTCTTGGCAAAACTTTTATTTTCACGGTAGACCGTGCAATGCCTGGGAAAACAGCTAGTAAGTTAATATACAATGACGATGTTTATAATGAAAGTTATATTTTTTTTGCTTAAAAAGGGTGGGGATGATAGTGGCTTCCTTAGCTACAACTTCTTTGTCCTCTGGTGCTTAACAAAAAATGCATTACTTATTTGTGACTTCTGTCTCAAACGCGTTTAAAAGTTCTAGAGTATGTATTCTTAAACAAATTAAGAATCTAACCTATCTGTTATGAGTTTAACCATCCAAAAATATTGCTCGTTCTTTCCAAACTTGTCTCTCATTAGTCAGATAAATCATGTGAATTCGGAAGTTTAAAAAAAAAATAATTTTCATAATTTGCTCCTCATTCACTGTAAAAACTACGGGTGACGCAGGGGTGCCAATAAGAAAGCTTGGGTGAAAGCAAGGTGCCACGGGGTGCCACAGCGAATTTGAAAAGCTCTTACCGCACTAAAAAGCCTCCCATCGGCACCCTTTGGGGTGAATGAAGCTTGCGCATGCTCAGTGAGACATCTCGCCGTACCAAAAGGCACCTTTGACAGAATGCGCCTGCGCGAGGTCTCATCATCATCATCAACCATTTGAATGGCAGACATCTTGTTTACGTCGACACGACAGAATTTTCGGTACAGTGTTTTCACAGTCTTGGATTTCACCTTGAGTTTATTACAAAAATGGATTAATTCTTCATATTAGTCTTCGAATTCTCACGTAAGTACATGCATTTGATAATAGTTCTAAGAATTTCAACATATTTGTACAATCATTTCAAAGTGTACGAACGGAAATTTATCTCTGTGCAGCGAATCTCTTTTGCCGTGCAGATACAAACAAGCAGCAGAACGCGAAGGGAAGGAAAAAGAAAAGAAACTCTGAATGACTCTTTCTTTCTTTCTTATTTGTTTTTATCATACGTATATGTATATGCTATTTTAATGCCATGCATTTCGTGCTGTCGCTAATATCTTTCGTTGGCGTTATTGATAACAAATGCTGAGTTCGTTATTGCCAGAGCTTACTTTTTTTGTTCCATCAGTTGAATTGATCCTTAAAATATTGTAACGAGTTCGTAGCACCTTCAACTTTCTTTAAATGAGCATTAAAATCTTGAGGAAGTAACTATAAATTTATTTACAAGTATGTACACTATTTACAATAAGAGCAGGAAACAATTGCTAAACATCCAGCAATTAGGCAGCACACAGTACACTGTACTCTCAACAGTAACTCAGCACCACGTATCTAACGTGAACAGTAATTAAGCAATTACAAAAGCAAAAACAACATTCGCCCAAAGCGAATAAAAACGAGCCTCTCAATAATCCAATCTGAGAAAAACTAACTGACTTGTGTTCAAGGCCAGCTTTTTATACTCTGAAGGACATTTCTACTACGTTCTAGAAATATCTGGAGTATTCTGTTTATTCATAAATTTTGAACAATTCCATTGAGAAAGTTCTAGCGATAAAAAGAAAAAGAAAAAAAAGAAAACACTCCGAGCGAAAAATGTCTTCACGCTTATTAAATGCAGGGCAAGTGTAAAAACTACAAAACGTTACAGGGCCGGTATACAAGTGATAAAAGTGATATCTTCAGATACTTTTGCAACATGACGTCAGATAAAACCAAAACTAATGAAAATGATGCGAGGCAGGAAAAACAACAACTATTTACAAGATTTGTAACATTGCCCCTTTCCCAAGGACTGCACGTCCCGGGCAGTACAATCCCCAGAAAGGAAGCAAGGGAAAATTTACAGATGCACACATTACATGATAACCAATCGTAAACAGGATAAACAATAAAAATGAGAACATGAAAGAAATAATAACATTGATAGAGAAATATTACAAACAATTAAAGGCAAAAGTTATTTACAAAATTTACAAACAAATTACCATGGTAGCTTTACATTTAATTTACGAACTATGGCCATAGTATGGGGCTAGCCGATCATAATGGACAACCCTAGGTTTGGAATGTGATGACTTCTGGATCCTCACTACGACGTCGTTCAGCCGGTGGAGGACTGTGTAGGGTCCATCCAGGGGCGGACTGGCTCTCCCATGAGGGTGCCAACCCAAACCTCCAAAGGGCGCACTTCAAAATAGCAACCCCCCCCCCCCACACACACACATTTTTTGCGAGAATTATCCGCGAGGGTCTCGTTTTTTTTTTTTTTTAAACAATTTTTTTTTAATTTATTTATTTTTGCAGCAAAATTAAGTTTGATATAATGTATTGTTAAAAATCTTGTAAATAGTTGTTGTTTTTCCTGCCTTGCATCATTTTCACTAGTTTTGGTTTTATCTGGCGACATGTTGCAAAAGTATCTGAAGATATTACTTTTATCACTTGTATACCGGCCCTGTCACGTTTTGTAGTTTTTACACTTGCCCTACATTTAATAAGCATGAAGACTTTTTCGCGCTGAGTTGTAATACCGTGGGTTTTTCTTTTTACCACTAGAATTTTCTTGAATGGATTATTTAAGTTTGTGAATGAACATAACACTCCGGATTTTGCTAGAACGTTGTAGAAATTTCCTTTCGGGTATAAATAGCTGTCCAACTGCCTTGAACACAGTTAGTTAGTTTTTCTCAGATTGGATTTCTGAGAGGCTCGTTTTATTCGCTTGGGCGAATGTTTGTTTTGCTTTTGTAATTTCTTAATTACTGTTCAAGTTAGATACGTGTTGCTGAGTTACTGTTGAGAGTACAGTGTACTGTTTGCTACCTAATTGCTGGATGTTTAGCAATTGTTTAATGCTCCTATTGTGAATAAGTGTACATAATTGTAAATAAATTTATAGTTACTTCCTCAAGAGTGGAATAATCATTTAAGAAAGTTGAAGGTGCTAGTTACAATATGTTACAGAAGCGTACTTTGTCGAATAAATTGTTTCACCTGGGCGTTATCGCAACTATATGCCTTTATAGATTGATATGCTTTAGAACTTACAAGACAAATGTGTAATCCTGTTCCTATCTTCATTGTTTGTAACACTTTTTATACACAATACGACTAATTTTAAACAAAACACAATTTTTATCTTCTTTTTATCACTTATTTTTAGCCCTCTTTCGTTATCCGCTATACCCGTGCCACCCAATTGTGCTGATAATTGGGAGTATACCGCATTAGTAGTTAAATTATAAGTTAAACCTACATAATAAATGGTTGTGAATATTTGGTGTGGGTGTGTATGCTTCTTATACAAATCCACAGTTAGCGCCGGATCTTTACTAAATTTCGTACTAAAGACCTTTGCTGCTCAGAAATTCACATTGAAGATCATCGGAACTCAAAGAAACACAAAAAGGTTCTAAATTTAAATTTTAAGTCATACTGCCTGTTAGCCAGTTTCGTAGGATTATATTGTGGAGATAACAACAATAAGTTTCCGTCGGAGCTTTGCCAAATTTGTCACAAAGATTTTTTAATACTCAGAAATTTCATATGGAGGGGGAGATAGGTTTGTTTCAAAAAATCCGATTAGGTCTCAATTTAAATTTTGAAATAGCTATTTCTTCACTTTGGCGTGAAATTATACACAATTTTTTCTTTTATTTGAGCCTGATTGGTGAACATGCGTCTCTTGGCAAAACTTTTATTTTCACGGTAGACCGTGCAATGCCTGGGAAAACAGCTAGTAAGTTAATATACAATGACGATGTTTATAATGAAAGTTATATTTTTTTTGCTTAAAAAGGGTGGGGATGATAGTGGCTTCCTTAGCTACAACTTCTTTGTCCTCTGGTGCTTAACAAAAAATGCATTACTTATTTGTGACTTCTGCCTCAAACGCGTTTAAAAGTTCTAGAGTATGTATTCTTAAACAAATTAAGAATCTAACCTATCTGTTATGAGTTTAACCATCCAAAAATATTGCTCGTTCTTTCCAAACTTGTCTCTCATTAGTCAGATAAATCATGTGAATTCGGAAGTTTAAAAAAAAAATAATTTTCATAATTTGCTCCTCATTCACTGTAAAAACTACGGGTGACGCAGGGGTGCCAATAAGAAAGCTTGGGTGAAAGCAAGGTGCCACGGGGTGCCACAGCGAATTTGAAAAGCTCTTACCGCACTAAAAAGCCTCCCATCGGCACCCTTTGGGGTGAATGAAGCTTGCGCATGCTCAGTGAGACATCTCGCCGTACCAAAAGGCACCTTTGACAGAATGCGCCTGCGCGAGGTCTCATCATCATCATCAACCATTTGAATGGCAGACATCTTGTTTACGTCGACACGACAGAATTTTCGGTACAGTGTTTTCACAGTCTTGGATTTCACCTTGAGTTTATTACAAAAATGGATTAATTCTTCATATTAGTCTTCGAATTCTCACGTAAGTACATGCATTTGATAATAGTTCTAAGAATTTCCAACATATTTGTACAATCATTTCAAAGTGTACGAACGGAAATTTATCTCTGTGCAGCGAATCTCTTTTGCCGTGCAGATACAAACAAGCAGCAGAACGCGAAGGGAAGGAAAAAGAAAAGAAACTCTGAATGACTCTTTCTTTCTTTCTTATTTGTTTTTATCATACGTATATGTATATGCTATTTTAATGCCATGCATTTCGTGCTGTCGCTAATATCTTTCGTTGGCGTTATTGATAACAAATGCTGAGTTCGTTATTGCCAGAGCTTACTTTTTTTGTTCCATCAGTTGAATTGATCCTTAAAATATTGTAACGAGTTCGTAGCACCTTCAACTTTCTTTAAATGAGCATTAAAATCTTGAGGAAGTAACTATAAATTTATTTACAAGTATGTACACTATTTACAATAAGAGCAGGAAACAATTGCTAAACATCCAGCAATTAGGCAGCACACAGTACACTGTACTCTCAACAGTAACTCAGCACCACGTATCTAACGTGAACAGTAATTAAGCAATTACAAAAGCAAAAACAACATTCGCCCAAAGCGAATAAAAACGAGCCTCTCAATAATCCAATCTGAGAAAAACTAACTGACTTGTGTTCAAGGCCAGCTTTTTATACTCTGAAGGACATTTCTACTACGTTCTAGAAATATCTGGAGTATTCTGTTTATTCATAAATTTTGAACAATTCCATTGAGAAAGTTCTAGCGATAAAAAGAAAAAGAAAAAAAAGAAAACACTCCGAGCGAAAAATGTCTTCACGCTTATTAAATGCAGGGCAAGTGTAAAAACTACAAAACGTTACAGGGCCGGTATACAAGTGATAAAAGTGATATCTTCAGATACTTTTGCAACATGACGTCAGATAAAACCAAAACTAATGAAAATGATGCGAGGCAGGAAAAACAACAACTATTTACAAGATTTGTAACATTGCCCCTTTCCCAAGGACTGCACGTCCCGGGCAGTACAATCCCCAGAAAGGAAGCAAGGGAAAATTTACAGATGCACACATTACATGATAACCAATCGTAAACAGGATAAACAATAAAAATGAGAACATGAAAGAAATAATAACATTGATAGAGAAATATTACAAACAATTAAAGGCAAAAGTTATTTACAAAATTTACAAACAAATTACCATGGTAGCTTTACATTTAATTTACGAACTATGGCCATAGTATGGGGCTAGCCGATCATAATGGACAACCCTAGGTTTGGAATGTGATGACTTCTGGATCCTCACTACGACGTCGTTCAGCCGGTGAAGGACTGTGTAGGGTCCATCCCAATGCGACTGCAATTTGGGTGACAGACCTTTACGTCGGATGGGATTCCATAGCCACACCTTGTCACCTTCTTGAAAGTCATGGCCAGTGGACCTTGTGTCGTATCGGGTCTTCATTTTCTCCGTCGCGATGTTGATTCGCTCCCGTGCGAAGTGATGAACGTCCTCCAACCGGGCCTGGAGATCCTGGACGTATTCCTCAGGCGATGAAGGCGCATCTGGAGGGAGACCGAAGACGAGATCACAAGGTAGCCGAAGCTCTCGGCCGAAGAGCATCTGTGATGGGGAATATCCGGTGGTCTCGTGGACAGCACTGCGGTAGGCCAGCAGGAACAGAGGAAGTTTCTTGTCCCAATCCTGTTGATTTTTGGAGACCATAAGCGAGAGATTATTAAGGATTGTCCTGTTGAATCTCTCCACCATGCCGTCCGATTGTGGGTGTAGTGGTGTCGTTCGAGTTTTCTCAATTTTGAGGAATTTACATAGGCCCTTAAACACAGAAGAGATGAAGTTTCTCCCCTGGTCAGAATGGATCTGCAAAGGTGTTCCATATCTCGAGATCCAATGCTGGACTAGAGTCTCTGCTACAGTGGTAGCTTCTTGATCCGGAATGGAATATGCTTCGGGCCATTTGGTGAAATAGTCAATGGAAACGAGGATGTATTTGTTCCCATCAGTAGTTTTCGGTAGAGGACCAAGAATGTCGATCCCAATTCGTTCGAAAGGAGCTCCTACGTTGTAAAGATGTAGCTTCCCGCGGCTTCTTCTCTTCGGTCCTTTACGGGCAGCACAGGCGTCACAAGAATGACACCACTTCTCTACGTCATCCTTCGCCTTGCTCCAGAAGAAGCGCTCTCGAACCTTGTGGAGGGTTTTCAAGATACCAAAGTGTCCTCCAGTCGGACTACTGTGCAATTCCTTTAGAACGTCTGGAATTCTTGATCTGGGAAGGAGTAACTGCCATTTAAATGCTTTGCCATCGTCAGATTCCCATTTCCGATACAGGACGCCATTTCGCAACTGGAGAGATTTCCATAGAGCCCAGTATCTTTTCGTTGCAGGACTGTAGAGAGAAACGTCTTGCCAACTAGGTCGCCGACTGTCCTTTTCCATTAACTCTATGATAGGCTTTAGGTCTGGGTCTTCAAGCTGATCTTTTCTTACTTGGTCATCACTCCATGGATCAGGATCTGAAGATGATGAAGTAGCAGTAACTTGACAGGCAGTAGGGATTGTCGTCCCGTACTGTTTCTCAATTCGGGAGCAATAATGGCAGTTCTCGGAACAAGGTCTTCTTGATAATGCGTCAGCATTACCGTGTGACAAACCTTTTCGGTGCTTGATCTCGATGTCATATTCCTGGAGCCGCTGTATCCACCTGGCTATCTGGCCCTCTGGATTCTTGAAATTCAAAAGCCAAGTTAAAGAAGCATGATCAGTCCGGAGCAGGAATTTACGGCCGTAGAGGTAATGATGGAAATGTTCTACAGCTTTAACTATGGCGAGCAATTCCTTTCTCGTGACACAATAATTTCGCTCCGACTTGGATAAGCATTTGCTCCAGTAGGCGATTACATGTTCGTTACCGTCTATTTCTTGAGATAAAACAGCTCCAACGCTCTCGTGGCTCGCATCAGTGTCAAGTATGAAGGATTTTTCAGGCTGAGGATAAGAGAGAATAGGCGTTGATGTCAAAGCCTCCTTCAGCTGTAGAAATGCATCCTCGCATTCTTTGGACCATTCAAATTTTTGTTTGCTCTCCGTCAGCTTATGCAAAGGTCGTGCAATGTTGGAAAAACCCTTCACAAACTTCCTGTAGTACGTGCAGAGCCCCAGGAAACTTCGCAGCTGATGGACATTTTCGGGACGGCTCCAATTCTTGACTGCAGATACCTTATCTGGATCTGTTCTTACACCCTCAGAAGAAATAATGTGACCAAGGTAGTTCACCTCACGGCGGAACAAATTACATTTGGACGGGCTTAACTTCAGGTTGGCTTCCTTAAGCTTCTGCAGCACCTTCCAAAGATTAGCCAAATGTTCCTCAAAACTGCGTCCTATGATGATGATGTCATCCAAGTAGACAAGACAGGATTCATAAGAGAGTCCTCGTAGCACTGATTCCATAAGACGCTCGAACGTGGCTGGAGCATTGCAGAGGCCGAAGGGCATCACTTTAAACTGCCACAAGCCTTGTCCGGTTGTAAACGCCGTCTTCTCTCGGTCGTCGGGGTGTATCTCCACCTGCCAGTAGCCGCTCTTTAAATCCAGGGTCGAAAACCACTTGTGTCCGGAAAGGGTGTCCAGAGTGTCATCGATCCGTGGAAGAGGGTAACTGTCCTTCTTGGTGATGTCATTCAGGCGTCGGTAATCAACACAAAATCTGGTGGAGCCGTCTTTCTTTCGGACCAAGACGATAGGGGATGCCCAAGGACTGGATGAGGGCTCGATGACGTCATTCTCCTGCATCTCTTTCAAGAGGATCTCAACCTCTTCCTTCTTGGCAAACGGTAGTCGTCTTGGATGCTGCTTGATAGGGGGATGATCTCCAGTGTCGATCCTATGCTGCGCTAAACTCGTGCGACCAACATCTTCGGGTGTAGATGAAAACACCTGCTTGAAGTCGTCCACCAATTTTTCCGCAGCGTATCTTTGATCCTTCGATAATGCTGCACTCCCAATTAATTTCGAAGTCAAGGATTCGGAAGACACAGTCTCGGAGGAATCAATTCTTCTGATGATGCAGTTTACGGGAGTACAAGTTGCCAACACTTCTCCTTTCTTGATATTCCTCGGTCTTTCACTTACATTGGCGACTCTCACAGGAACTGCATTCTTTGAAAGGTCCACAAGTGTAGATGCCACTAGTACTCCTTTTGGGCTATTATTCTGGTTAGGATATTCAATTAAGCCGAATTTAAAGCTGTTGTTTTCTTTGATGGAGCCTGGTATTAGTACTTCTGATCTAGAGGGAATCAATGAATCAGTTTGGGCTATTATTTGATGAGCAGATTTTAAGTTATTTTCGGTATTGAAAATCACTATGTCTTCCCTCATCGAGTGCAGCTCATTATTTTTAAAGTCGATAGAAAAATCAAATTTTCTCAAAAAGTCCAGTCCGAGAATGAAGGGATCTGTAATGTCAGCGACGAATGCCGTGTGATGGTAAGTGGCACTCCCGAACATTATTTCTAAGTTCACTTTTCCTTCAATCTCGATTTTGTCACCTGTCACAGTTTGGAGAGTAACGCAGGGCGGCGTCCATAAGATCTTGAGTCCAAATTGACGAGCCATATCAGTCTTAATAATGGTAACGTTGGCTCCTGTGTCCACAATCATTTCGCAGGGAAACCCATTCACATAAGCGTAAATGAAGAGTCCGTTGCAGCCGCCACTTCTTGAAGAAATCTGGAAAACTTTAGGATGGGGCTCATTCCAATTTGGCGACCTCCGCCCCGCGAGATTGCCATAGCTTAGTTTTCCTGAGCTGGAGAGGAAGAGGTACCCTTCCCTCTTGTTTCTTGGCGGGCTTCGCAGTTCCTTCGTACGTGGCCCTCACCGCCACATTTCCAGCACTTCAGTGGCTGTCCACTTTGGTCTTTGCGAGTCTTCTTCAGGGTCCCCAAGATCTCTTTGATTTGTCGCTCAACTTCCGAGAGACGAGTTGAGTTTGAATCCTGGACACTTACTTCCACGCCCCTGATTGAGTGGCGATCCTTACGGGATGTTTGCTGTGCAGCCTCGAACTTCATTGCGTAGACCAGACCAGATTTAAGATCTTTGATGTCCGCCATCCGGAGAGCCGTCTGAATTTCTGGATTTCGCACTCCATCTATGAAGTAGTTCAGGGCCAGGCTATCGCGAACACCCGAAGGACAGTCCGAGAAGGCGAGATGGGAGAGCCTCTCAACGTCTGCTGCAAAAACTTGCAAAGTCTCTCCAGCCCTCTGGAGTCGGGATTTGAGCTGAAGTTGGCTGAATTCTTTTTGGCAGGATTCGCCAAAGCGAAGCTCCAAGGCCGATGATAAGGCTTCGAAGTCACGGTGCTTGTCCTCTGGAAAGGTCTGTAGTATATCAGCTGCATCCCCTCTCAGCGAGGCTGCAAGGTGACAGGCTTTCGTGGAAGAGTCCCAGGAGTTTGCTTCTGCAACGATGAGGAACTGCTTCTTGTAAATATTCCACGAGGTCTTCCCGTCAAACGTGGCCAGTTTGATGGATGGACGAGAAGTTCCAGCTGCAGCTACACAGTCACTTGAGTTGTTGGAGGATGCTGATAACTTTGATTCAATTTCTTTAATTTTCTTTTCCATATGGTTTTCTACTGTGGTGATTCGGTTCTCAACGCTGTCAACTTTTTCTTCTAGAACCTCCACTTTATTTTCTATGTTGGTAAATTTAGTTTCCACCAAACTTTTCATTGACGTTAGATCGCTCTTAATTTCTTCTTGACTTGAAGTTATGCTCGCGGTTAAATCACTCTTTAATTGTTCTTGATTTGTTGCCAGATCATTTTTTAATTGTTCTTGATTCGCAGCTATGTCATTTTTTAATTGTTCTTGATTCGCAGCCATGTCATTTTTTAATTGTTCTTGATTCGCAGCCATGTCATTTTTTAATTGTTCTTGATTCGCAGTCATGTCACTTTTAACAGCGTTGATCGCATCAAGGAGTTTTTGCAGTTGTTCCTCCATTGCTCGAGTAATCACCATAAAATTCCGAAGTCAAAAAGTCCTTAGGAAGAAAAGTCCGAATTCACAGGTAATTCCAAGAAAGTCCTTGAAGATGCCCCACGTTGGGCGCCAAAATTGTAACGAGTTCGTAGCACCTTCAACTTTCTTTAAATGAGCATTAAAATCTTGAGGAAGTAACTATAAATTTATTTACAAGTATGTACACTATTTACAATAAGAGCAGGAAACAATTGCTAAACATCCAGCAATTAGGCAGCACACAGTACACTGTACTCTCAACAGTAACTCAGCACCACGTATCTAACGTGAACAGTAATTAAGCAATTACAAAAGCAAAAACAACATTCGCCCAAAGCGAATAAAAACGAGCCTCTCAATAATCCAATCTGAGAAAAACTAACTGACTTGTGTTCAAGGCCAGCTTTTTATACTCTGAAGGACATTTCTACTACGTTCTAGAAATATCTGGAGTATTCTGTTTATTCATAAATTTGAACAATCCATTCAGAAACTTCTAGATAAAAAGAAGAAAAAAAAACACACTCCGAGCGAAAATGTCTTCACGCTTATTAAAGTTAGGGCAAGTGTAAAAACTACAAAGTGTTACAGGGCCGGTATACAAGTGATAAAAGTGATATCTTCAGATACTTTTGCAACATGACGTCAGATAAAACCAAAACTAATGAAAATGATGCGAGGCAGGAAAAACAACAACTATTTACAAGATTTGTAACAATATATTTCGATTTTTAATCTGTCGAGAAACTTGACGTTTAACAAACACTGCTTTTCAAATACCCCATATCTTTTATTCCATAAAGATATTTAAATGTCGAACTATACATACCTATTAATATGTTACCCTTGATTAAAATTTTATAAGTTAATGAAGCGATTCAATTTTTTATTGATAGAATGATACAACTGAATATTTTTGATTGTTTTTGAAAGGGATCCATAAAATACCTTCCCTCTTCATTTTCGGTACAGATAATGCTGCAGTAAATGTCAATAGCATTTTAAAACTACTGAGTTTAATTCAAGTCACGAATTCTTTTAAAATATGTTGGAAAGTCTGAACTGTGAGAAAATGCCTTAAATTACAAGTTTCGATCATTTTCAAATCGGAATTCAAGGTGAAAATGTACCAAGACTTTGTGAATAAAAGCAATAAATAAAAGTAAACACAATTGAAAAACAAAAACGCACACAGCACAGGGGGGATCTGCAATAGTGAACAGTGAGGGTGCCATTATGCTCTCCTATACGGTTCCATCTTTCACCCGCGCTGCTCGTTGAATTGAGGGTGCCAGTTTTTCACCCAAGCCAAGGGTGAAATCTCGGCACCCTACTGGGTGCCGCTCCTGTTACAAGCGTTTCACCCCGGAAAGGTGCCAATTGCAACCATTAGTTTTAACAGTGTTGTGTTAAAACCAATCTTGTAGTACAATAAAAGATCGTTATAATGCACACCATGGAACACGTATATATAGATTTAAATAAAATACAATTTTAACCATTATTCACAAATAAATGGGCTTCATAACAGAGCTTCATCCTGCACTAAATGGTTGCATATTAGCTGTTGTGCTTTTAAAATACAGAAATTGTTTTTTTTTTTCAATTTATTGTTTACTTTCGAAAAGTTGTGCGATTTATAAAGAATTATGGTGTGCGTTGCCTATGTATAGATTCAGCTGTTTAAGGGTATTTATTATCTGTTGTATTTTTACTTACTTACTGCTTTTTTGATGATCCGCTTACTATTAAAATGCTCATGTGAAAATAGGGAGAAGCCAGTCAAGCAACTACACAATATTCAGTAAACCATTATTTAATTTTATTTTAGGCAAAACTAACCATTTTTGTCAGTAGTACACGTTTTTCAATGCAATACAATTCAATTGCTTACTCATGCAGCTTTCTAACATCATAAAAATACCTGTCTGAAGAATCGTTTGCCAACACATTTCTCTAACCAGCATCACCACACATGAATTCGTAACTTCAGTCAAGGTAGATTGACACTTTGACTTGACACACACACACACACAAAAGAGAGAGGAAAACGCACAAAAATAAGAGTGCTGACTTTGGTTTAAGACCATACTACCTATCCCTTTTGAGGTGCTATGAATTCAAAGTTTATTTTTTACGCTATTCATTTGAACCTTGTTCTGAGACTTTTATTAAGTACTTCACGCGCTTCGAGTAAAAAAATTAAAAAAAAAACACCAAAGGGGCACAGGCTCGAAGGCGCAAAGACGCATAGCCCAGAGGAAGATATATTTTTTTTTTGGTTAAAGGTCCTTCTTCCAGACTACCTATCACCTCTGGAGGCGGGTGGGGGCAATGAATCAAAGTAAATTGTAGCACATTATTAATTATAATCTCCTGCAGCAAACTTTTCTAGGCTGTTTCATTCGCTTCGAATTAGAAAAGGGGGTGGGGGGGGGGGCGGAGAGAGGGATTGCACCCAAGTCAACTAGATTCGAGAGTGCAATGATACATAAGCTGGAGGATCGCTCACTTTGGATTAAGATCCCCCTCCTCCCTCCGACTGGACTGCCTTGTTTCATACCCTCCGAAAGTAAGGTGGAAAAAAACGAAGGCGCACCGGTTCGAGGGCGCAAGGGCATACAACCTGGAAGGCGCTGTATTTTTTTTTTTTGGCAAAGATCCCCCTTTCCGACAACCTATCACGTCTGGGGTACAATAAGAACCGCCTTCTGGTAATGCTTATTGACAACTTTACATGTTAAAGTTTGCTTTCAAACCTTTAAAATTAAAAAAAAAAAAAAAAAAAAAAAAAACCGAAGGCTCACACGTTTTGAGGGCGCACAGGCCAGAGGGCGCACCTGCCCGCGGGCAGGTGACCTCTACGGCCAGTCCGCCTCTGATCCCTACTTCTTACTTCTGTGTAAGTACAGTTTTTAAGTTTTTAGGGTTACTTGTTTTGAAAATGATTTTCGCTGTAACTTAAAACCATTTTACAACGTTCATGAAATGAAGTGTGTTACTTGGGGTATCGTTCGAGACTTCGGCTTGCTTTCACCATGGTGATCAGTGTAATTGGTGGAAATTTTAAGGATATATTCGACCGAAATTGAGTTAATTTTTATTTGATTTTAGATGCCGTCTTACTCTGCGCAACTTTTTGAACCGCAACTCTTTGAACTGCTTGAAACGTTTTACTGAGTGGACTAAAGGATCTCTATAGAAATGTTTTTGAGTGATGTAATTCACACTTCATTAAGAAGCCTAGAAACATTCATAGAAAATAATATTCAACTAGTGTGCAGAATTTCTTCCAGCATCGTATGGGAAGAAACTCAAGGAAGTTTCCTGCTTTAGGTCTCTAAACTACCCGAAATCAAACTGGTCAGAGTTAATTTTACTGAAGATGAAAAAATCAGGCCCGTAAGCAGACTTTCAGGGAGGGTTTTTCAAACACATTTCTCGTGAAGTCTACATGATCAAAAAAACTTTGATTCGTATTATGTTTAAGATTTTTGTTGCAATTTTAAATAAATGGGATGCTGCTTTGTGTGCAGTAACCTGAGAAAAATGAAGAAAAGAAATCTGATGGGTACACTACGCAACTTCACTCCTGTTGAATGCTCAATGTATTTTTAATAACTCAGTGAACTCTCACTTATACGCCGCCTCTTTTATGCGCCTTTTCCACTTATACGACGATTTTGAATGGTCCCAGCATATTCCATAGCAAAATAATGATAGTATCGTTCGTTTATGCGTCGCTCTAAAGATAAATAGTTCACTTATGCGCCGAATTTTCCCTAAAATGTACAAAAATTTATTTATTTTCTTTAAAAAATAAGCATGTTTCTTCACTCTTAGTTTTTTCGCCTTTATTGCTCAAGGAAGGCATTTTTTTGGCATGAACTAGAGTTCGGAGAGGGACAATTATCTATTATGCATCGTTTTAAAGGGAACAGTTTATAATTAAGTATGCTACATTTTTTTCCTCTTTATCATTGTAGTTACGATACAGTAATTGCAAAACCGTAGTAATATGCCCATTGTCTATAGAAACATTCTTATTCATTTGCTCATTAGAACCTATGTTGCGTTTTAGTCCTTTGCATAGGCTTGTTCACTTATACGTCTCTCTCACATATACGTCTTTTTCTGCTGGTCCCTTGGGCCGGCGCATAAGTGAGAGTTCACTGTAGATGCGTGTACTTACGCGCATTAGAAATAATACTCCGCACATTCATGCTTTTCCAACATATATGGGCGATTCTCTGTAAACTCGTCATTTTTCACACGAAATTTGTCCGGACACGGTTTTTTGAAATGCTCGTATAATTATAAAACTATTGCTCAGAAAATGAATCTATTACTTTGGTTTGAAAGAGGGCCAATTGAAGTGATTGTGTTTTTCTGATAAATCATGATAGGGGGTAAGTCCCCCGCCTAGTATAACTAGACAGGGGACTGTGCCAGGTGACTGTGTTTTTGCTCTTTGTTGCGTAATATCTGCAAAACCATTGGAACATAATTAGTTACGAGACTACCTATAAATTTAGGCACAAATCGTGGACATAATAACTAATATGTTTTATAATTAAATTAATTGACATTAATAAAATCATTTCCCAGAGGACTGTTTTCGCAACGCCCCTGATGCATATTTTCATCACAAATGTGGTTCTCAAACTAAGCAAAGTAGCGTTTCAACACCATTCTCGGCGATTTGGGCAAATTCACACTGATTACTTTAAACTTCGTACTAAAAAGAATTTTCAAAAGCTATAGATTTTTCGTATTACAGCTTTGAATTTGTTGCAGGGGACTGTTTGAAAAAACTTCGGACAGAATTTACATGACAATTTTAAGTTTTAGAAATACGTAATTATACCAAATTTCATAAGAAAAACATAGCTTTATTAATCTATTTTAAGATATTAATTGCCAAATTTATGTAGTGTTAATAGATTTTTTGAAATGCAATCTTTAACAGTTAGACTATGGGATTGGGACAGCCAGGGGACTGTGATTTTGGCACTTAGATAATTTCTAGAAAAAAATATTAAATTGTTATCACTCCAAATACAATTGGGCCACAAAGCATTAATGCTTTACTTGTATTAACAGCGATAATTACTTTATTACACTTTATTATTTTTAAAATACTCAGTCCGGACAGCCAATTACCAGTTTACAGAGAATCACCCATGTATAATAAAAAATGCTAAACATAAAGTTAAGCATTTTCAAATTTATAAAAGTTTGATGTTTTTTTAGAGCTAGGTATTTAAAATTTGATAAGACACTATATGGTTCAGGTCCGAAATTTAAAGTTTTTCCAATAGGAGGGGGAGGGTAAAGGGCACAAACACAATGCAATTTGACAGCAAAAATCACGCCCCCTTATATGCTAATACTTTGATTTCTCAAAGTCGGGGGGGGGGGGGTGAGCAATCGCCTCCCCTGACTCCCCTAGGTGTCGGGCCTGGCATTCTTTTGTACCAGATGACTACAACAGCTATCGAAAAATAAATACTGTATATAAATTTTTGTGTCTGTACAATTAAGTCTTATAATTTTATTTGCAACTGAGATTGGAGAATAAGTAAAGAAATAAAATTGAAAATAGTTTTTTCAGCAAAAAAGTGCAAGAAAGAACATGTTTAGAAGAGTTAAAAACATTTTGGATGGGATTTAAACTGTAAAAACCTATCCCTTAAGTACGAGCCGTGGATATATATATACATACTGGATCAGCTTGATAGTACCTGTGCCTCAATTCACGACTAGCAAATAGATTTATCTAGATTTTAAAAATATGGAAGGATGAGTAAAGAAATAATGTATTTTAAGAGAGAAGGAGAGGAGTATTTGCATCGACAAACAACGTATTCAAAAGTTTGATTGAGTTGAATAGGAAAGCAAGAATATCTGAAAGTATGATAGCATGAGAAATGGAATCAGTAATGTACTTTCAGCTATTTACTAAGGGTATCAAAAGAATGTGAGCAAAATGCAAGTGCATTATATCAAGAATTCAGCATCATTCAGATACCTAAGAGAGGCGAAATATTCACGGATTTCAGTTAAGTTCAGACAACATTCAAATTTTCAATCACTTCATGGGAATAATACTATTTTATAAATGGAAAAATATTTGTACTTATTATCTGTGAAACAAAAAAAGAAGGCATTTCATTGTTGGGAGATGTGTGAAAGTATATAATGTATCTGAGTTCCCGAATTTCTGTTCAGGATCAATATCATTGCTTTACAGAAAAGCCAATTTTATTTGAAATAAAGCTCGTCCGCCTAAAAGAGTGTTTTCTTTGAGAATAAAAACACCATTCGTTTCATGTTTTGAATGAAATAGAAAAGTCAGTTTTAGTCACATTTTTCTTTTAAAAGTCAGATTTGTTTTACATCTTTTTTTCAAAATATTCACCTGTCAAATAGAGCAAAAAGTATTGCACAAATACTTTCTGTGCTATAATTAATTCTTTTGCTTATCCGAAATAAGCATGTTTTTGTAAAGCTACGCATTGCGTCATTCATATAAGTTTTGTTTCATACGTGTAACAGCATCTTAATTCGCGATAATACGGACAAACAGAACAAAAACACGGAGAGTAAGTTGCTGTAGAGATTTTTCAGTGTAATTACACGTTCAATTGATATAATAAATTAATAATTACTCATTGAAAAAAGGGTGTATAATCGTGTTGTTTTGTTCCGATTCCCCCCCTATGTTTCGATACACCCCGTTTTACGGTATTTTTTGACATATGACGTTTCTGAAAAAAGTGAATAATGCATTAAAATAAAATAAAAAAAATAATGTTGAATGAATAAATGTGGTGCTGACGTATGTAAAAATAATCTGCTTCTGATTAAAATTAACTTGACTTCGTTGCACTTCCACATATTTATATATTTTTTTTATGCTAGAAAAATTAGTGATTTAAGCACGCACATTTTAATTAGAGACTGTAAACCGATTAAATTCCACAAATTGCAGCTATTTTAATTAATATGCTCTTTGCGCTTCACGTAAACTAGCAAAAAGACAAAAATAGATGTTTTTTCATATATATTTCAGCCAGTTAAATGCATTACGATGCTAATTAAAAATTGTTTTGCAGAAATATTTGCTGTTACAGCGCGTTAAAACTGCAATAACCTTTCAAACTACATTCAAAGTATTTATTAGAAATTATTTTTTAATTAAGTACAGAATGTGTTGTGATGAATAATACTGCTTGAGTAATTACAAAATTAACCCCGCTTGATTGTCTTCTAAAGCAATTGCTCTAATTAAATGTTTGAAAAAATTAAAATCCCTGTGAATAATTTATTTGCTCCCAGAAAAAAAAATTCCCATGTGCTGCATTATTTTCTTTTAGAAACTTTTTTTAATCACTATTTAAGTTCACTTGACTTCATTTTAAGAATTTTCCGAAAACTACTCACACAATGCGTAAATATTATTAGATTTTATAATTAAAACTGAGGGGGGGGGGGGCAAGTTTTCTCATGATTCATTGAACATTATTACATTCGTAGAACATTACTAACACATTATAGCTACTCGTTTGTGCATGATATAAATAGTAATGAGTTTCTATTTATTAACGTTTACTCCAGAAAACGTTACAAATATTAAACATCACGAGAACATGATACTGTCTAAAAAGTTTTACTTGAGATAATTGCCTAATATGACTGGGAGAGGCATTTATGCTTGACAGAAGTACTTCGAAAATTCGTTTTTTATAACGGTCATTTTTTGAAAAGCAGTGAACTGAGTTAATTGTTATTTTTGACTGATTTTACGAAAGGGAAATGATGGTTACTTTTGTAGTTTTATGAAGCATTAAGGAAGCACTAACGAAAAAAACACCTTTAAGAAAGATTATTCATGCTAAATTACTATGCTAAAATGAATATTCTCTTTTATAGTTTTAATCTAACACTACCTGTTAGAGCAACCAAAAATTTCACTGAAATTTCTGCTATTTTCGAATTTATTTTTTGGTTGATCGTTTTAGAAGTCGCGTATAGCTGACTTTAAAGTATACCTTATAGCACTTCTGAACTCCTGGTTCACCAGAAATATTGTAACAAAAGGAAAAACCAAAAC
>JAXGGA010011678.1:0-41524 GCA_038373865.1 Uloborus plumipes | reverse complement strand
CTCCACCCTATTATCCAATATACTTCACAACCCTCCCTTCTTCCCCCTCAAGTGATCCTAGATGTAATTCATCTGTGACAAATTAGGCGATATAGCAGGCCGCAGTAGGTGATAATGTAAATGTAGACCTGTGATACCTTTACCGTAATGACCAATTGCTGTCCGGTTAAAATTTGACACCCGGGAGCCGCGCCACGGAGGCAAACACATATGACTGAAGCACGTCACAATCGAAGTGCTGGGGCTGTGAAAAATTGTTGTGGATCAATACTAATAGTGACCGTGTATCGTATGCGACGGAACCCCGTGATATAACCAAAGTCGTGGGTGTATTGCGCTGTTGAAAAGCAAATGCACTATTGAGGCGTTTACCACGGGGCCTCCAGACATGTGCACGAAAGCCACCGCCGTCCAAAGATATTCTGAACTCATCCTGAAGATGGTTTAGTTTCTCTATTTGGTTGAAATCCATTTCCCGTAGAAAGCAGCACTACTCTGCAAAGAATAGATGTTGTTTTCACAGTATAATACAGCTAATTCTATAGTAACAAACTATAAAAATTGCTAATTTTACTCTACTAAAACTGTTAACCCTTTGATGGTTATGAACGAGTTCAGCTCGCAATCGAATCATGCTTCATAATGCGCGCAGACAAGTTCCGCTCGGGAGCAAGATTTTGACTGAAATGGTTAGTAACGAGCACTACTCGCATAGTGAAATTTTTCCCCAATGCGCGCTGACGAGCTGACTTCGTTCGCCATTATTATTCTGCACTGATGTACTGTACTATAAATACTTTAAGAAATTTTTAAAACGCGCGAGGCGAGCTATCTACGGCATCGCCAGAGAAAGGTGACATTTTCGGAAGAACGGCGGGGGAAAACAGCTGCTACTTTCGACTACTGTTTACTCCTAATGCTGCGCGAATTAAGTAAATGGAAACTGCTCATTTCCATAACCGTCAAAGGGTTAAATTACCAATTTACAGCAATAAACTGTAAAATTGCTAGTTTTACAGTTTCTTACTTTACATTTCAGTTTTAAACTGGAACTTCAGCTGCCAGTGTTATATTGTTGTTCTTATAGTATAATACAGCTCATTTTGTGGTAGGAAACTGTAAAATTGTGGTTATAAACTGTAAGATTGCTAATGTACAGTTTATTACTATGCATTTTATCATTTTGAACTGGAACCTCTGCTGGGGGGGCAGGTTTATACAGTAAAAACAACATTTTTTTTAGTGTATTACAACCAAAGCCGACAGTGTAAAAGCCCTAATGATGCCTTTGTTTTCAGTGGAATACCGTGTCCATAGGTGGGGTGATGTTATAAGATGATATTGGATATGATAAAAGTTCACCCTTATTTTGATCAACAAGAACTTGGAAGCACAGCCTTACGTTTATGATATGATAAGTCACATGTGTTGGTCCTAATGGTAGGACTCCCAGAAGCCATCTTGAAACAGGACGACGATCAGTCACACACAGCGAGGTGTGTTCCTTCACCAGGCCATTACTTTCTCCGACCTGTCTCGATCCCCTGATTCGTCACAGATGGAGTATGTCGGGGATGACTTAAAACCCATTAATGCCTGAAATTTTTTTCCCAAAGATATTTTGTATACTGGTTACAAACGGTGTTTAACCCTACACTGCATGATTTTTTATTTTTCTTAGGAAAAAATATATGTGTTTGTCAATGTAATAAGAAAACATGGAAAAATATTAAAAAAAATTTAACTCTAAATTTTCACCCCTTTCTAATTAAAAATAGTTTTGTTGCCAAATGGCTACACCATGCATTCAACAGATAAAAATGATTGTAAATGATAGTCTTGAAATTAGTTCTTTTTTGTAAAAAAAAATAGAGGAATTGAACATTTGGTGCACTGTACTCTTGTAATCCTTTACATTTTGACATTTTACATTATTTTTTATATGTACTTGTACTTTCCGATGATCAATTCTGTCAAATCTGATGTCTTTTGGAGGCTCTCTTGCGGAAGCTTTTTCTTTTCTCTTTTTTTTTTTTTTTTGGTTTGTAACTCTAGTTCCTCTGTAGCTAATGGTCTCTTTCTAATACGCTTTTATTAATTTCACATGTGGGTTTGTTTGTATGTATGTATGTATGTATGTAACTCTGAATAAAAGATAAAATTTACGTTCTTTGCAAATATAAAAGTAATATATTTAATATTATTTTTAATACTAAAGGCTAAACTGTATTGCATATTGATGTATTATAAGTACATGTAAACTTAAGTGCGGATATTCAGTAGTTTTGAAAATCAGAGGGAAACCCGTGATGATCACAGCGCATTCCAATGTAAAAGCGTATTTTTTAGTTTTTTTTTTCAAAACTATATTTTAAAATTATTAATGACTTTACTTGTCCGTGTAAGTGCAACGTTTGTGCAAACTGAAATATAAAATGAACACGTTTTAAAGGCTTTTCCCTATTGATTTTTTGTTTGTTCACTCTGTTGAACATCAACTAAGCATTGATAATTGCGAGGTCTAATAAACGGTAGAACAGCCGAAAGTACCACTTTTGGTTCCGAATGATTATTTTATACCTTCCAAAAAGAGAAAGAAGCTAGCGCGAAACATAAACAAAGCACATACTTCGTAAACTACAGAGATGAATCGAAGTGTTCTCTGGATACTTACTGCATAATGTTGCCAAATGGCTACAGACGTGTATTATGTCCTAGATTTTTTCCAAATAATTATTTTGATGTAAAACGCATCTTAAACGAAAGATAAATGTTTATTTTATTCATGTTATTTTTTTAAAAGACGAAGAAAAATATTTCATTGTAAAAAATAATTTCAAAACTTGGTAGTTTAAGTGATTTTAAAAGCTATCCATATGGATTCATTTAAGAGCATGTAACAGACCAGTGCTGCCATGTATGGAGGATAAATGGTGATAATTGCTTTAAATATACCCAATACTTGCTTTTTATGCATTGAGTTGCCTTATGACTACATTCTGCTATTCATAAGGAGGACAAATTGTCCATGTATCCAATTGGCAACACCATGCAGTGTAGGGTTAATGGTCAGGAAAAATAATTAAAAAAATATGATGTAAAAAATAATTGTTTTATTAAGGAAAGAAAACAAAAGTTACGATAGACCCCAGAGGGTACATACTTTTTTTACTAAAAATGTTTTCTGCCTACGATATAATGTTTAAAAAGACATTTTATAAGAAGAAATAAAATCAGCAATTATCATAAACTGGGAAGCTGGGAATAACTTTGAAAACTCAGCTTTTTTTCTTGAGATTGTGAATGATGTAATTCTTGATAACGATCATATTAAAACTCCTACGGAACACACTTGACAATGGTTATGTGCTGCGATCTGTTAATAACGAATTGAAAGAATACCAAGGTACTAATTGAACACTATTATTTGGTTGAAACGTTCATTTTGGGGAAATTCAGACCCTTTTTTGGACCGTCCTTTTTAAAGGACGCTAGGCATTAATGGGTTCAGATGGTATGTTGTACAATACAGCCTTGCGGGTTTCATCGAATCATTGACGCATTTACAGTAATTGTGTAATGATATCACTTAGAACATCGTACGGGGGGGGGGAGACTTTAGTGCCTCGCATCGTGCATGTATTATCACTTATACTCATTCTCAACAATATATTCAAAACTCCATTCGTTTGATATTTTTCCTGTAGTAGGTGATTGTTTTACTTTCGTTTTGTAATCACTTTCCTATATCAATATTATTCTTGTATAAAATTCCGTTTCATTCTGACAACTTCTGGGTGCTTCGATTTTTCTAATAGAAGGTATATTCCACATAATTTTAATGCTCAAGATTATTAATTGTTGAAGACCTTGAGAGAGTTAGAGACTGACAGAATTGTATAGAGTCATTCCATGTCAAGTGGACTAGTGGTCCCCACCCGACCATCTCCGATTTGGATCAAATTTTACAGAGGTATAGACATGCCTATGAAACTAACCTGTGCAAATTTTTAGCTTCCAAGATCCAAATCTGGAGGAGCTAGGATCCCGCAAAAAATGTGGCCCAAAATGGCGGATGAACTTCATGAAACAAGTTGCAATGTTTAGGTCAAGGTTGCAGAAAATTTTATCACAGTGGAAGCCTAATTTTTTTTGGAGCTTAAAGTACTTTTGGTTGTCAACACTCTCCAGTATATTCTTTGAGATTGCGCTTATTAGATTTTGTGTAGCACGTGCCTAAACTTGCGAAAAAACGCGGTGGGCAATTTTTTTTCCTGGATTTCAGGTTGTCATAAATTTTTAACCAAAAAACTTCAAAGGTTTATACTTCGTAGTTTTATTGTCCAAATACTTGTTTTTAATGTTTTACAGCTACAGAGCTTAAATATTGTATTTGTAAAAGATATTGGCACCCTAAGTGTCGATGAAAACGCTTCTTTTGAAAAATCGCCTATTTTCAACTCACTATATCTCAGGTTTGTCACCTAAGACCATTTTTTCTTTGGCACCATTAGAAAGAACAGATTTTTTCCTATCGAAATGAGTTTTTTTTTCGATGGTGTTCTTTCGAATAAGGATGAAAAAATTAGCTTGAAATACTGTCTGTTATGAAGAATTGGCATAATTAGGTTAAGACTGCAGAAAATTTTATCACACTGGGGGCCTAATATTTTTGGAGTTTAAAGTACTTTTAGTGGTCAATACTCTCCAGTATTTTTTGTGAGATTGAGCTAATTAAATTTTGTGTACAAAGCATGTTAACTTGCAAAAAAACGCGTTAGGAAATCTTTTTCCTGGATTCATAAATTTTTAACCAAACGAATTCAAAGGTTCATGTTTCGTAGTTCTATTGTCCAAATACTTGGTTTTAATATTTTACAGCTGCAGAGCTTAAATATTGATTTTGTAAGAGATATTGTTGTCAAAATTGTCTATCAAAATCATTTTAATGAAAAATCGCCTGTTTTCAACTCACTGTATCTCAAGTTTGTCACCTTCCACTGTTTTTTTGTTGGCACCATTAGAAAGAACAGATTTTTTCCTATTGAAATGAGTTTTTTTTTCGATGGTGTTCTTTCGAATAAGGAAGAGAAAAATAGCTCGAAGTATGGTCAGTTATGAAGAATTGGCATAATTAGGCTAAGACTGCAGAAAATTTTATTATACCAAAAGTTCGAATTTTTAACAACTTAAAGTACATTTAGTTGTTTATATAAATACTCTGATAAGAAAAAATCTGTTATTTATAGTAGTACTAACGAAAAGATGATGGAAGGTGACAAACCTGAGTTACAGTTCATTGAAATCAAGCTATTTTTCAAACAGGAATTGCCAATAATTTTCATGTATGCTACACAAAAGCTAATGAGCTGGAAATCACATAATTATTAGAATCTATTAACAACTAAATGTACTTTAAGTTATTAAAAATTCGAACTTCTATTATAATAAAATATTCTGCAGTCTTAGCCTAATTATGCCAATTCTTCACAACTAACAAAACTTCCAGCTTTTTTTTTTCCTCCTTATTCGAAAGAACACCATCGAAAAAAAAACTCATTTCGATAGGTAAAAATCTGTTCTTTCTAATGGTGCCAACGAAAAAACGGTTGAAGGTGACAAACTTGAGATACAGTGAGTTGAAAACAGCCGATTTTCCATTAAAATGATTTTGATAGACACTTAGGGTGCCAATATCTTTTACAAATACAATATTTAAGCTCTGCAGCTGTAAAACATTAAAAACAAGTATTTGGACAATAGAACTACGAAATATGAACCTTTGAATTTGTTTGGTTAAAAATTTATGAATCCAGGAAAAAGATTGCCCACCGCGTTTTTTCGTAAGTTGACATGCGTGCTACACAAAATTTAATAAGCTCAATCTCACAAAAAATACTGGAGAGTATTGACAACTTAAAGTACTTTAAATTCCAAAAATATTAGGCCCCCAGTCTGATAAAATTTTCTGCAGTCTTAACCTAATTATGCCAATTCTTCATAACAGATAGTATTTCAAGCTAATTTTTTCATCCTTATTCGAAAGAACACCATCGAAAAAAAAACTCATTTCGATAGGAAAAAATCTGTTCTTTCTAGTGGTGCCAAAGAAAAAATGGTCTTAGGTGACAAACCTGAGATATAGGGAGTTGAAAACAGGCGATTTTTCAAAAGAAACGTTTTCATCGACACTTAGGGTGCCAATATCTTTTACAAATACAATATTTAAGCTCTGTAGCTGTAAAACATTAAAAACAAGTATTTGGACAATAAAACTACGAAGTATAAACATTTGAAGTCCTTTTGGTTAAAAATTTATGACACCCTGAAATCCAGGAAAAAAATTGCCCACCGCGTTTTTTCGCAAGTTTAGGCACATGCTACACAAAATCTAATAAGCGCAATCTCAAAGAATATACTGGAGAGTATTGACAACCAAAAGTACTTTAAGATCCAAAAAAAATTTGACTTCCACTGTGATAAAATTTTCTGCAACCTTGACCTAAACATTGCAACTTGTTTCATGAAGTTCATCCGCCATTTTGGGCCACATTTTTTGCGGGATCCTAGCTCCTCCAGATTTGGATCTTGAAAGCTAAAAATTTGCACAGGTTAGTTTCATCGGCATGTCTACGCCTCTGTAAAATCAAATCCAAATCGGAGATGGTCGAGTGGGGACGATTTGAAAAATTGGTCCAGTTGACGTGGAATGACTCTATAGAGAAGTAATGAGGAATTTTATGAACTCGAATACATGTTATCACTCTATGAAATAAGTTATTTGCAATCATTTTTCTGCATTAAGTACAATTAATGCAACACTCATAGATATTTTCTCTTATTTAACTATGGGCTAATAACTGGCATTATTTAAATATGCCAGTTTAGGTAAGTAAATGCATTAATTTTTTTTTTCATGTTAATATTTTTGAAGCATTTTTATTAACACTATTTTTAATTTGTAACATAGTTTTCATTTCAAATTATATGCTTTCGGGTCGTTCTCTAAGTAGAAAATACTTGTTTTGTAACCTATAGAGCGTACCGAGTAAAAGATCAAAATCCAAAAAAAAAAAGAAAAATCTTTGAAATATTTTACAGAAGAAAAAAGCGTTAATCATATCAATAACTCATTCATTTTGGTGTGTAGACGTTAAGAAAGAATATATTTGTATTTTACTGACAATATCAGCTCTAATCAATGAGAAAAACCGTCAATCATGTAAATAACTCATTTATTTCAGTGTGTATACGTTAAGAAGGAATATATTTGTATTTCACTGACAATATCAGCTATAATCAATAAGAAACTGGATATTCCCATTTGATATGACGTCTTCGTTTTGAACAACTTTTCTCTACTACTGCAAGCTATCCAAAAACAAAAGTAGTTTCATAATTACCCAACTTACTTTCCCTCCTATTTTATTTAAAACTATTTTTAAAAAATTACATTTAACAATGCATTTGAAAATTGAAAAACATTTTTTCATTTTTTCGCAAAAAATATCCGAAACGAACACCACGAAGGCTTGTTAAATTATTGGTTTGCTGAGCTATCCAATTATCGCTGCAAGCATAACTCCTGAACAAAATTTAAAACCAGTGACACTCGGAATTTATGCTCTGATTGGCATGCAAGAATTCTCTTCAGAGACATTAAATTATTGGCGACACTTCACGGTGATATCGTTTCCCAAGCTTTATTCAAATGCCTCCACCGAATTCGCTTTCACAAGATTAAAGACTCGTTGATTGTCGCTCGGAGTTATGTGAATTATTTCCAGAGCCATCCGTTTAGAAAGTTCGATATGTTTGTGGGCGGACAGCTCCACGGAAATTAACGCTAATGATTTCTATCGTTAATAAGTTGATTTGATTAGGTGGAGATTTTAGAAGTAGAAATATTTGAGCACGCGTTTGTCGTCTTTTGAGTGTTGTATCGAATAAATTGCTTTTTCTTCCGCTTAAGTCGTGTTTAATTTGAGTTGGAATTACGTCTATTCGGATTGTCAGAAATGTCAGGCTTATTTTTATTTGATACAACAAACTATCGTTGCATATACTTGTAATGTCTTCAAAATACCACGCTACATCACATGTCACCCTAAATTACAAATACACATTGTTATAAAACACGCCGATGTCACACTTCTAGTACTTTTCCAACCTTGTCAACAAATTTCATAACAACCCCTCCCTTTCAAAGGGGGACATCATTTTTGGACGAACCGTTTTTACAAGACTTCATCGCTCTCTTGTTTTTAGTAATCAGGCAAGCAAGGGAGATTGAATCTTTGTCTGTGCCATATTTTTCTTTATGCAGTTAAAAATTCATTAATATATGGTTATTTTTAGGTCTATTTATTATTTCATGGCTTTGTTGACATTCATAAAATGACTGTTATTTATTGGTGTAGGAAGTACGGGGTGGATCTAAAGAGTAATGTATTATTCTTCAATTCATTCATTCAAATGTTATTTAGTAAAGTAGACATATTACCAAATAAACTACATTTAGGCGACTAAGAGAATGTATCGTTAATGAGTAAATAATTTAGGTAAATTGGCTGAACCTAATCTGGTGCATTTTTGAACCACATTTCATTTAGTAAGATTCCATAGGTAGAAATACAAAAGCTAAAGTGTGAAAAAAAAAGGGACACGAACAAAAATAATTTTATCTCTCTCAATATTATGGTTCTATTCTGCTCCAGCCCGGAGACGAACGAACGTTTCACTTTGTCTTCTTAAGCCATACTTTTTATGCGAGGTTGGTAGCCAGAGTGAAAATATAGAAAAAAAAAGAGTTCCACGCACTATCTTCAACGTGCATGCAAAAAGCTTTGTTTATGCAGAATCGTTCATCAATTAAAAGGTAGCAAAGTTTCAGTGGCACAATTAGTCAGCCCGTTCTGCCGTTAACCAAAATGTTAGTGTCTCAAGTCCACCCGCGGAGGAGTGATATCTTTTTTAGTGATAAAAAATAGCAATCGTTGGAGTTACTGGTAGAAACTTTACTTCAAATGAATAACATGATAATGCTAAAGGTATAATGTAAAACCAAATTGAAATAAGTTACCATTATTACTGGTTAATTTATCAATGCAACAATGATAATTTCATCATTATGGTTTCAATAAAAGCAGTTTTGGTCGGCCAGTCCCGCGACTGCCATCCTTTTTAGCCTACTTTTCGACTTTAGACGAGAAAAGGGTTATTTTATCTTAAAATTATCGCCAAAAAATGCAAAAAAAAAATAAATATTGAAAGATTAAAAATTATACTCGACTGCAACCTTTTTTGACTATGAAGAAATATGCTGAGACCAAGCAAAGGAAGTAGTTCCTTGCGCGGTGTCCGAATTTTGGATGAAATTAGATCCTTCCTTTTAGAAATCGAATTAGGGCGCTTTTCCACTTGGCGAAACGACAACGACGAAAATCGGACGGTAATACTACAACGATAAGTACGTTATCGTGTCGTCTATTGCACTGCTTTTCCACTCAAACGATATCGTTTCTCCGAATCGGTCATTTTCCACCGCATTTCATTATAAGACAGTAGTGTGCTCGCATGTATATTATTATGGCTCCCCCATTTAAAGACTCGATTGTTAAATTTACTTTACTCCACAGGAAAAGAAAACACATAAGGAGACGATATTGAGTGCATGATATTCGCAACTTTATTACATTCATAACTTTATTTACTTAGAACAAAACGCTTATGTTAGCGCCGCAGAGCGATAAATGGAGAATCCATTCGCTAAGCGCGTCAATACTCACAGGGTTGCCATAGAACTTTTTAAAATTAAGTCCACAGTTCGCCATGATATCGTCCCAATGGTCGTCGGAAAATTGTAATTTTGGTTTGTTTTCGTAGTTGTAGCGCTCTTTAGTTAAGCGGATCCCCATTTCGTTGTTATGAAGCTAATCCGTTCATTAATATATTTCGTTTACAATCGTCTTCGTTGAGCACCATCGCTTTTACAGTACATTTCGAATAGATTCGCCGTTTATCGCTCTGCGGCGTCAACACTTTCAAAATGAAAATATGAGCTTTTCTGTAGCAATTAAGATCGTCTGAGCAGCAATAAAGAAAACAGATTGCAAATAAATAAAATTATTTCATTTGCTACATTTTTATTTATCGTCTGCCAATTTAAGTTTATATTTTATTAATGCAGAATTGTCAAATTTGAACGCCATTGCTATTTGTTGCTCCTTCGAAGAAAGTAAACAGATGATTGATTGTCGTCTCGATTTTAAAGGCGAGACGGATGCCATCCGACACGAATGGGATGGCAAACGACATCGTTCGGTCAGAAACGACACAATCGTCTTTGAATCGGGAGATGGAAAAGCGCATAGCATATTTTAATGCATTTTGCGCCAATGTCGGAGGACGACAATCGTGCACGATTTATCGCTATCGTGTCGGTAAGTGGAAAAGCGCCCTTAGAGTGTTTCATCTATGCATATGTAGTCTTTTTTTTGTCATAATATTCGTAATTCTTTTAATATTCTCAATTCTACGAGCGGAGTAGCGCGGAAGCGTACAGCCATTTGAATCGACTCGCCAGCCAATAAGAGTTCACACACAGTCTCTTCTGATTTGCCAACAAGGTTTCTGTTAACTCGATTTTTCTTCCGCGCGTAGCGACGTTGGTGTCAACTTAAGTTGCAAGCAAGTATAGAAGGTTGTGTTTTGAGATGGGGAACTTGTGTGTCTGTCGATCTGTATGCCCTCCCCCCCTAGTAACTTTTGAATGAAGTCCAATCTAAATAAACTCTTTTGCTCAAAAGATCTCGGCGAGGGGAACCCATTCCCATATTTCACTTTTTGATTTGAATAATTTTTCGTTTAATTGTGAACAGTTCAAAAAAACTTAACATTAGCGCCTACGGGAATATTTAAGACCAATGTAGACCCCCGAACAAAAAATTTCGGATTTCCTTTAACCCACTGACGGTTCTAGACTTCTTATCACGTCCATTTAACATGTAATTCTGGAACTGCCGGACCGCCGGAGGGTTAAACAAACTTTGTTGGAAAATACTCTTGATGAAGAATGTATGAAACATTTTAGAGCCTTCGACTCCAATTCCACCTATCGACTCCGAATTCTTGACTCCAACTGCGCAGCCACGGTAGACATGCAGACTCGGAAAAAAAAGACCGACTCCTAATCTTAGAACTTTAGAGCCTTAACTCTGACTCCGACTCCAAATCCTCGACTCTAACTCTGACTCAGCAAATATGACAGAAGTGCAGGCTGGAGAAAAACGTGATTGAATCTATTTGTTTTATTTTACTTATCATTACTATTATTAAAAAATTTTATTTTTATTTATTTTACTTTGTTTTGGGGCAGACGATTTTTTTTCTAATACAAATTATTCATTTAAGAGAACATTTTATTATTTTTTATGCATTTTCTAAAGTATTATAATTTATTTGTTCATTTTATTCATTTATTTATTCGTCTATTCATCTAGTTCTGCATAATTTTAAAGGGAGATCATTGAATAACGAAAGTTACTCTCCAATTAAATTTGCAGAGTTTCATGCTTCTATTTAATGCCATGCTTTGAAATGCAACCACATTTAATGCTATTAAGGCTCGTTATTATTTCGTTGATTAACGATGTTAGCTGAAATATATTGGCTTTCATAGAACTTCCAATTTCGGGAGCGTAGATTAAAATCCACCCTTTTGAATCAACCAACTCATGGTTAAAATCTGTTTTGACAACAACCGAAAATTTTACTCTTGGGGTAACGTGAACAAATCCTGAAATTTTGGTCGTGCTTGGTAATGTGTTTAATTGGAGATTATGTTTACAAAATTCAGAGAAAATCTTGAGATGCAGTGAAAATTACTGAAATAATTACTGCCCGTTTTAACTTCCTACTACGTCTCCCTTGAGTTTACATTTACATTGTTTCCATTTTCTCTAAAGTCATTAATTTATGAATTTACTTTTTTTAAATTCCATATTTCTTCAATAAACACTAAAATATTATAACATTCGCTTGTGATAGATACTTTCAAATGAGTCATTTTAGATGATTTAATTTAATCTAAAAAAAATTCTGTCCAACTTATGTTTAAAGCTTGGCCTTTATAACTCTAATTGCATTTCTTGCCAAGTTTTTTTACACAGATTTTTTCTTTTCCTTTAACCATCAATTTATGCATGTAAAAAGGCTTTTTTGAAAATGAAATTGAGAATCAGGATAAAAATCTTAAATTACTTGCTGAAAATGAGTTCTTATTGGATTGTTAGATTACTGTAGTAGACGAAAGTAAAAAAAAAACTCATATTGTGCTTCAGTCTGCTTCTTGGCTCAATGCGTAAAGTGAGGCTGGCATTTGTATAAGATTTATTTAGGAGCACAAATTTAACCTACAGCCTCCTTTTTAGAAAGTATGACAGTGATAATGTATATTATGTTTATAAAATATGATGTTATATTTACAAAAAACATAACAGTAAACATTTACAGTATAAGTTTAACATATAAGTTTATCTTTACATACAAGTTTATGTTACCTTATTTGAAATAAAATGTCAATGAAAAAAAAAGACTTGGGATTATTTACCATAATCTGTATTTATATTTGGGTTGTCATTAAATCGTAGTATACAATACAAACGGAAAACGTAAATCCCGCTTCATCTTTCTGTAAAGTCAATTGCATTATATCATCCTAGCGTTTGTATTAGTTTTATTTAGGAACGTTTAATCAAAGTATGATGAATTTAAAAAGATAACAATTACTTGTTGCTTTATGTTTGTAAAAATTGTTAAGCAATTGCTAAAAAATCTAACAAATATTAATTTTTAAAAAATACCCAATCTTGTTGGTTGCACTCAAACTAGTATAAATTCATACACGCTACGATATTTTTTTCACAATCAATGTTACCATTGTCTTAATTTATTTTTTTCAAGCTTATCAAGGAAATTGAACCATAATCAATCAACCTATAAATAAGTCTTTCTTCTTTCCGTGAGATTCTATCTTGAGTTGTACGAGTTTGTGAGGAAAAAGTTGAGATCAGATAAGTTTAAGAAAGGAAAGCTCCCTTAAAGATCATTCATCTTTGGAATAACACCACTTCCGATGAGTTGTGCAGAAAAAGAAATATTTTTCACACGCTATCTCCGAGAACTGATAATAAAGACAGCAATCCAATATTTTGGACCCTGTTTTCTTCAAAACAAATATGCCCATATTGATTTTGTGATTTTTTTCTTTGAGGAACATAATTTGAATAATGTACAAAAATGTATACATCGTTGAAAGTTAAATAGTTGATGTAAATAATTTATTTTTTTCAGAAAGTATTGGTTTTTATGACTGGGATTATACATGTCAAGAAGAAATTGTGTTATTTCTAAGCTGTGTACATCTCCTTAATCTGTCCTTCTGAAAATTCGGTTTCTACAAAATTTTGGTTCTTATTAAAGCTCACTGTATTAATGCATGCAGCACATATGGAATGTTTTAATATTGAAAATACGTATAAAAGCATGTATAAGCATTATTATTTAAAAACTAAATCTTATTGATGATTTTAAGTTTTAAATAATTACGTAATTTGTATCGCAAAGAAAGACATTTTAAAATTTGACACAATGGATGCATACACGCATGCACTGTTTGAAATAATAAATTACTAACCTTTAAATATATTTAAATATCTGGTAAATCAAATTTTTTACTAAAGCATTTTTTGCTTTAATATTTAAGTCCAAAATATTAAATTTTGATGTTTTCTTTTATTTTTCTTTCTTTCTTTTTTTGTTTAAGATTCAGCTGCTTGATATTTTAAAAGCACTATCATATATAGCAATAAAGTTCTTTAGTTATTGTTTGAGAATTTTAAATTAAGCTAAACACTTTAAACAAATGAAAAACAATACTGAATTAAATTTTTTTAAAAATGAACAAGAAACAAATTAGGATGAAAGCAAACATTTACAATCAGAAATATTTAAGAATTTTTATTGTTTCAAGAATAATCTTTTCGGAAAGATACACAAAGAGTATATGTTGATTGTACATTTTTTTTTGCCAACGTAATAAAAACTCACTTTAAGTAAGTACTAAAATTTCTTTGTACATTTTTGATTATTCCATCCTTTTATGGCACAAAAAAAGGTTGTTTGTTCTTTTCTCCAAAATCCTTACGAAGCTTCTTTACTCTGAAAAAAGCAAACGCAAATTAAACTGGAGAGCTTAAAAATGTTTTCATTGCAATTGCGAAGTTATCTTTTGTTCTAGGAGACATTAATTCAAACACACGAATCACAAACAATTAACGCAAGAATGAACAGTTAAATAAACTTAACATAAATATCAAAGAAAAACCTATCTCCATTTACTCTTGATTATTTTTTCCAATAAAATGTCAGCTTTAGAATAATTTCTTTTCTTTTAATAACCTTACATCTGAGTTTTACTACAAAAAGAATGGTAATTCTATTACCATACACTTTCATCATTAAGAAAATTATTAAGAGATTTTGAGATGAAAGAGAAGGGACCATTGAGGGAAAATTAGTTTTTGTATATGAAGAGAAGTGTTATTTAACTTAATATCTCTGTATTTAACTTTTGTGTCATTTTATTTCAGATTCATTTTCGTGCTACTCATAATATCTTAAGTTTTTATATATAAAACCGCAACGGCACAAAAGAACTTAATTACCTTAGATGTATCTCTGTGTGTGCTTCTCAAAACTGCTTAAAATAGTAAGCCATTTTGTAAATGATTTTGATTTACATCGTTTTCCCATTTGTGAATTAATGTTTAGGAAATTTAAAAAATGCATCAAAAGAAAATTTAGGTTTTATTTTAGGGAGTTCTGCATTAACCCATTTATGCCCAAGTTTTTTTTAAACATTTTTTTTCATTTTTTTTATATGCTTAAAAATCTTACTTGGAATGGTTTACATACATTTTAGGCGTAAAATAGATCGCCGTTGCCATATTTATTAAGTTATTTAACGTCCCATTTATGGGATATTTTGCAGATATGTGAGCAAAATACGACATTACTTGACTTTACTTTTGCAAAGAATCATTTCAGAAGGCATCTGTGATCATGTTTAAGCAAATCATTTTAAAATAGTTTAATTTTATGAAAAATAAGTTCGCAAAAAAATACTTTCTGTGGCTACCCATGCTGGATCGTTGCTTGACTGATTTGTCTGAAAATAGCTGTTAATAAATAAACTCCGATGTCCAACTAGTGGTTCTATTTGGTTTTCTCAAGAAGAAGGACTATTTAACTTGTGAAAAGCAGCTTTAGTAAAATGATATACCCATTACAGGTTTTTGTATGCAGTAACTAACAAGCGTCCCGTTTTTAGGCTACTGGGCATAAATGGGTTAAGAACTGTTCTGTATAAGTTTACCAAAGAAACAAAACCGCTGTATTTAAATATATGGTTTGGCAGCATATTATTGTGATATAAAATTTGAAAAGCCCCTGAATTTTCCTTTATATATTATTTTGACTGTTGTTTCTAATCAATTAAATTAAGAATCCTAAACGTGATGTAAAATAAAAAAATTTACTTTAAGACGAATCAGTTAGAGAAAAAGATACATACGTTTGTGCTTCAAATTTAAAGCATACAGCACACCGTTTTAACGCACGAATTCACGGGAATACTGTAGACACGTGTTTCGGCATAACAAGGAATGCCTTTTTCGATGCAAAAAATGTGAGCTTATGAATGCACAGACATCTGACGAAAGCAATGGAAACATGAATGAATAGCTTAAAAAGCAAACAAAGTGAATTAATTTGAATTCTTTCTTTCGTTCATTACGGAACTAGTCCTAGCAGCATAATCTCATCGGCCGTTGATCGACCATTCATCGAAACCCGATGAAATTCTCATCGGCCGATGATCGAATTCGATGAGTTCTCATCGGCCAAGCAGAATCCGAGCAGCAAAATCCGATGAGTTTTGCTCGAAATACGATGAGATTTGGAGCAATTTACGAGCAGTGCAGTCCCGTGCCGATGAATTTAGGATCACTTTCGGATGCTCGGCTTATTTTTATCGGGAAAGTTGATCGGAAGGATATCGCTTTCCGATGAAAAGTATCTCGTCGAAAACCGTGCTCGATACTGATCGAACGATGTCATTGTGCGTTACGGGATCAGTTTACGAGGAGTTCGATGATCGGCCGAGCAAAATCCGATGAGTTGATGCTACTTGGGTAGTAAATTTCTAATCCTTTAAAATAAAAAAAATAACAGTATATATAAATGTGACGGTTAACAGCAAAGTGTAAACTTAATTCAATACTCGAAATATATTATTATTATATGTATTTAGACGCTGAAATACACACGGACTCCGTTGCTTTGATAAAACATCTTAAGTTCACTCTTTACATTTTCCATACTTTTTTCTTTTCTTTTTTTCCAGAATTTTAAACTGTCAGAAATTGTTGTCACTGCAGTCTTTTGAGTGTTTTCCGCTGTCATACATTTTCGACATAGTTCTTGGTACTAGAAACATACTTTAAAAGCTTTTCGAAAATAATTTTTTCTTCCCATATCAGCATACAAAATACACTACTAACGTGAAATGAAATGCAAAATTTTGAGCTCTGCGTCAATTTGTTTATATAAACATGCTAAGAGTAATTTTTACTGTTTTTATGATTTATTGATTGCCACTCAATTAAACAGACGAAGATATCTTCTGCCAAATGCCCTATTAATATTACATGACAGCAATTGAAGTAAAAGTCTAAATAGTAAAATAGTTTAAATGGTAAATATCTAAAATACATGTATTTTAAAGCTCATATCATTTATCTACAACAAAATAGGCACTAAGACTCCCCCCCCTAATTAAAAGTTTCAGTATCTCTTTCTTGTTTTGAGCAATAACAAATTGCTATGTGTTTTCTTGTCGGAATCCAGTAGCCATATAGTTCCTTTTTCAGATTAGCAACTCTCCGAGCAAGACACGTCCTTGCTCTTCCACCATGCCGGACATGGTGGAGCGGTATTGGTGGTAGACGGTGCCATCTGTTGAGTTGCCGGGTCACTCTAATATGTGGCGTACGCAGGAGTGCCCATCCCCCCCCCCAAGCTCAATTTCGCAAATTCCCCCCCAAAATTTTTCACAACTCTTTTCTGCTTTTTATTTTTATTTTTACCCCTCTTTTTTATTTTATTTATTTTTTAAACACTTATTTATTTTTTAAAATGTTACTTATTATTATTTTTTAAATTATAATTATTATTTATTATACATAATTAATTTCTTAAAAGCTCGAATTGTGCGCAGAATATAATCGCTTTTTCTTTTCCAGACATTCCAAGCCCACACATACACATAAAATAAATAAATAAAGAATAATAAATAAATAAAAGAAATGATTTAAATTTAAAAAATAATGAATAATTTTTATAAAAAAAATCCGTTAATAATTTAAATTAAAGAAATTAATTAATAAATAATTTAATTAAGTAAATAAATTAGCTAAAAAAAATCCGCCCCAAAAATGTTGACGGCGCAACTTGCGCCATAATCCCCCCCCTGTGGGCACCCCTGGGCGTACGGATGTGTGTCCTTGGCTTGAGTTCCATCTAAGAAGTTCACCGAAAAAGCAATTTCCCTGTCAGGTACTCTGAATTTAAAATCACTTCAGGAAAAACATTTACTATTTGAAATTAGGTGGAGAATACTGCACCTGCACCGCCTATTGACCGTTTGATACTGTTGCTTGGTTTTGAAGTTGTGTCGGGGTAAATTATTCATCTTCTCACAGTGGTTTATACTTTTTGACCTGGTTCGTGCCCTTGTACAAGTGAAGTTTATGATCAAAATTGAACTTCTGATTTTGTATTCTTATTTCGAAGACAAATTGAACCTTATTCCGGAAATCTAGCTCCGTGTGTTTGACCAAATGAAAGTGTTAAGTCAATAAGGGGTTGGTTTTTAGAGCTAAAATGCTCTATTGCGAGTCGCAGGGAAGAGAAAAGTAATGGCTGTGAATAATTATGCAAAATTTAGTTCAGCTGGTCACTACACTATACAGTGCCATTCAAATATCTGACCAGCTTCAAATACATCAAAAGAACTATAAACATAACTTAATTTTCCAGACAAATACACAAGAAAGATTTAGAACACTAAGAAAAGGAAATAACACCCAAGCCTCTGAAGGTAATTGATTCCACGACCAATTTTACTGTGCTCAGGAAAACGTCAGAGCAAGCGCTTTCCACAGCTCAGCCACGGAGGTTACTTTTCTATATCTCTTCTGGAAAGGTAAGGCACACAGCACGCAGACCTTCGTCTTCTCTCTGTGAAAAGTTTTTTTTTTAATATGTATTTTTTAAAATCTTGGATTTATCGATTATGAACTGAATAGTCTTGCCACATTTTGAAAAGTTTCCTTGTTATGCGAAAGAGATGCATAGCGCTACGTACGCAACTCTCATCATTATTGTGGTTTTCAAACCAAAGAACAGAAAAGGGCAAAAGGGGTGCTGGCGGCGCTGTTCGTCTGCGCGCCCTTTCGCAATCCCAGGACGGCGGGTTCGATTCCCGTCCTCGCTCTTTTTGTAACTTCCTTCTCCGTTAGCGTAAACTCTGTCCTGTACTATCTGTCACATTGGACGTGAGTTCATAAACGGGTCCTGTGTGACCAAGTACACGAGCTCGAAATACATGTGTTGTAAAAGGGCAAAGTACATGGCTAGTATTTGTTATTGAGCAGAAGGACGTACCTATAGATAACACCCCCTCATGATCTTATTTCTGGTCGTAAAAGTTTATCAGGGGGCCACGTGGGCCTAGAGGTAGAGTACTATCCTCGTAAGCAAGTGGTCGCGGGTTCGAATCCCACCTTGCCCATGGATGTTATTTCATCCTCTCTGTGCCGTAAATCCCTCCTGTGTTTGTCAGGAGGCAAAGCGCATAGCATGCAGTCCTCATGTATGTGAAAAAAAATCTCTTCTGGAAGACTCAGCAGTCAAGTATACCCTCTATGTGGGGAACAAACCAAAAAAATTGATAACACTGAACATATTAAGTGGAACTTTAATAAAAGTGGGGAACAAAGAACATATCTTTTAAATAATTTGATATAGCGGGTAAAGCTTATCTGATATTTTTGATCAGGATGTCCTAAAAATTCCAAACTATGAAAGAGCCGTCTCCAGTCTTTGTTCTGATCTTGCCTTATCTGGGTGCTCCATTTATACTCTGTAGCATCCGCCTTTTTTCAATAATTAATTTATGTTTTTTGAGCTGCTTTGTGGTAACTTATGCAAAGAGAGTTTTTTTTTAATATCTATTTTTTAAAATCTTGGATTTATCGGTTATGAACTAGTCTTGCCACATTTTAAAAAGTTTCCTTATTATGCGAAAGAGATGTATAGCGCTACGTACGCAACTCTCATCATTTTTTTTTTTCAGAAGCCATCAGCTTCAACATACATGAGGACTGCGTCCTATGCGCTTTGCCTCCTGACAAACACAGGACAGATTTACGGCACAGAGAGGATGAAATTACATCCATGGGCAAGGCGGGATTCGAACCCGCGACCACTTGCTTACGAGGAGAGTACTCTACCTCTAGGCCCAACCGGCCCCCCAACTCTCATCATTATTGTGGATTTCAAACCAAAGAGAAAAGGGCAAAGTACATGGGTAGTATTTGTTATTGAGAAGAAGGACGTACCGATAGATAACACCCCCCTCATGATCTTATTTCTAGTCGTAAAAGTTTATTAAGCGTGAATGCCCCCGAATTGCGTACTGAAACACCCCCACTTGTTATTTTCGGAACATTTCAAGATTTTTTTAATTTAGTCTGTCGGTGCTTTTTTTTTTTTTTTTTCAATAAAGGTAAGTACCTCTTTTGATTTTCGTGTTACCCAAGAAGTACTTTACGATCTTTTTGTCAGTTCTGCCATTGCTTTGTAAAATTGAATGTGAAATAAATATGTTAAATACAAACTTTTTTTTTTTTAATACTATAGTGAACTATTTTCTTTTAGCTCTAAACCTTTATTACACACGGTATAGAATTATTTGAACAAGAAATATCATTTGCATGGCTCGTTGATTTAGTTTACACTAATGAAACAGAATGATCTTTCAGTCTATGACTAACTATCAACCTTACCAGTACAGGGTGTAATCGAGTCTTTTATAAATCTCTCCTTCAATATTTCTGTACCTCAGAACCAGACTAACGTAAGTCCATTTTCGTCATTTTTCGGTAGAGGGGAAAAACGATTGTCGAATACATCGTTTTTCCCCTCTACTGAAAAATGACGAAAATGGACTTACGTTAGTCTGGTTCTGAGGTACAGATTTGTTACATTCATTCTAGTATCCGTCAACATTATTGCATTAATTTAGTTCTTTTAATACCGTTTCGGGAGTAAACACAGTTAAATTGAGGTAATAGATTACCTCACTGCATAAACAAGTTGGGAAAAGCCGTTATGACGCATTGATAATTCTCTAACTGTGAACCATTTTTCTATTTTCCAATTTAAAAAAATCTTTTATTTTGGAACATCAGTTTGACAGAACGAACGTAATATTCTATATACGTATGTTTAAATTTGATATATATCTGGAAAAGGTGAAATAATTGCTCAACATAAATATGGGCGATTCTCTGTAAACTCGTAAATGGCTGTCCGGACCGAGTATTTTAATAATAATAAAGTGTAATGAAGTAATTATCTCTCTTAATTCAAGTAAAGTATTAATACTTTGTAGCCCAATTGTATTTGGAGCGATAACAATTTAATGTTTTTTCCTAGAAATTAGTTAAGTCCTAAAAACACAGTTCCCTGGCCGTCCCAATCGCATTGTTTAACACTTAAAAAGTAATATTTCAGAAAACCTATTAACACTACATAAATTTGGCAATTAGTATCTAAAAATAGAATAATGCAAGTATATTTTTTTATAAAATGAGGTCTAATTACGTATTTCTAAAAAATATCGTCATCTACATTCTGTTCGGAGTTTTTTCAAACAGTCGATTTCAAAGCTGTAATTGTAAAAATCTTACTCTTGCAAATATTTTTTGGCATGAAGTTTAACGTAATCAGTGTGAATTTGCCGAAATTGCTGAGAACGGGGTCGAAACGCCACTTTGTTTAGTTTCAGAGCCCCGTTTCTGTGGAAAGTATACATCGTAGTCGGTGCGAAAACAGTTCTCTGGCAAGTGATTTTATTACTGTAATTAGTTTCATTATGAGACATACGAGTATTATTTATTATGTCCAGGATTTGTGTCTACATGTATGGGTAGTTTCGTAACAAATTATGTTCCAATAGTTTTGCAGATATTGCGCAACTAAGTTCAAAAACACTGTCCCCTGGCACAGTCCCCTGCCTTGTTATACTAGGCAGGGGACTTGCCCCCTGTCATGATGATTTATCAGAAAAACACTTCAATTGACCCTCTTTTGAAAGTAAGTTATAGATTCATTTCCTGAGCAATAGTATTATAATTATAAGACTATTTCAAAAAAGCATGCCTGGACAGATTCTGTATGGAAAATGACGAGTTTACAGAGAATCGCCCATACATAAAACGCCTTTTACTTAAGTTTTTTTTTCTAAATGTTTTAGAACGAAGTACTAATAGATTCGTGAATGTTTTTGAGTTTTGACCGATAAACAGGTATTAGATAGTTATATATGATTTTATATAACGTGGATGCACCGACGTCAAAAGTAAGAGAGATGTTGTTTTAAGAGTGAATTTATTTTTACTTTTTTAGCGCAATGTACATATGTCGAATGGAAGGTTCATTTATCAAGCTATTTATTTATTTTTAGCTGTGACAAATTGATATGTATTTGTCATTTTGGACCTGGGTGTAGTTCGATTGGACTCAAAGTCTGCCACAAGGTCCGTCCCGGTGCTCCTTCTCCTCGGACGCGCACTGGATTCTGCTCCTTCTAGTGGTGGCCCCTGCACACACACACACACACACACACACATGCGTGCGCACGCACAAACGCACATGAGGGCCTACACTAGATTCCTAGACCAAGAGGACCTACACACCTATAGCAATTCGTCATTCAGAAAAACATAGGTTAAATTCAAGACGTTAAAATTCAAGTGATTTTGTTTTATTTATGTCATTTATTTATTTTATTTATTTATTCATTTAAAAATATCAAACGCAATCGATTCCCCCCCCCCCCTCCCCATACTTTTCTCCATTTTTATTTGAAAGGCATTGGTTATGCTTTTCGGTGACTTCAAATGTTCTAAAATTATTTACATCAATTTTGTACTTACACAAGCTAATGTTTTTCTCATTTCCTTCGTAGGTTTATTTTTATGAATTTATGCGCATAAATGATTTTTTTCAAAACAATTTAGGTATTTTTCTAATAATAAATGCTTTTAGTAACTTGCTTTAAGAGTTACATCGCATGAAAATGAATTTTACTGTTGGGAAAACTATCCTAACGGAGTCGATATGATTAAGCTTACAATAACAGAGCAAATAATTTAGAGATTTTACGAAATATGCACGATTGTGAAGCATCTATTTCAACGGTTTTCCCAGTTGCTCTCAATGGGCTTATTTCAAATCCGTCAACTATCAAATCAATTGAGATTTATTCCTCAAAGCTCTAGTTTAGTCGATTTCATCCAGCGATATAATGAGCTGAAATTCTATACCTAAGCTGTCAAATAGTAGTATTAAGTGTTCTGTTTAGATGCAGATCGAACTAAATCTCTAAAAACTGAGGGCAAAGCGAATGCAAGAATTAGTTGACAAAGCGATTTAAGATGATATGCTTAAAGTTTTATTAAATCAAATATTAAACTTTAAAGTTAAAAAGATTAACTTTATTATATTTCCTAAATAAATATTTCGGCTTGAAAAAAGAATTAAAATGTTTCTTGTTGTATTTCAAAACAAAAAATGCTTATGGTTAGTTAAAAAATATTTTTTTCCAAGCCAAAACCTTAACTTGATTTTTTTTTTTTTTTAGTTTTTCGAAAAGAGAGAAGTCAAGAGAGATTGTAGAAAAATTAAATCGTAGTCTTTTCTTGTCAGGTCGAGAACCTTTGTTTTTAGCATACTATTGTCTGTGTGAATAATTGTTTCAATGTAAGTTAATAGCATTAAAACCAAAATGTAAGACAAAAATCCATTCATACATTTATTCAGGTGTAACTATTTGTATTTACGTTAACAAAAAACATATATTAACTAATATTCTTTTTTTAACGCACATTTGCATGTTCAGTTTCGCATTTTTAAATCCATAGAATCTGAATTTTAGTCAAAAGGTCAAAAAGAAAACATATATTTCAAAAAAACTTTCCTTCATGAAATACATTCCACTTTAGGACGGGATATTTTCTTACATTGTAATTCATTTCTTTTAAACCAAACTGGTATAATTGAAGAAAAACAGCTATTTTTTGCTTCTTTTGCATTGGTCACGGCCACTTTTAATCCCCCCCTCCCTCGTATCTTTTAATTTATCCCTTTAAACCATTTATCTACTGAAGATACATACAGTGAACTCTCACGCGCAGGCGCATAAGTGAGAGTTCACTGTATAAGTAATAATCACTTCAAAACTTTATAGAGCAACAACTCTGTACCTCAGAACCAGGCTAACGTAAGTCCATCTTCGTCACTTTTCAGAAGAGGGCGAAAGCGATTGTCGATACATGCTAAGGATGGGACTCGCGCTCTTTTAACGCTGCTAAATAATTGTGAATTAATTTCTTTTCTCGAACAATGTTCTTATGGGTCGCTGCGGAATAAGATTTAACATACAATGCAGCAAAAAAGTAAAAATCACCATTTTTTGACTCACGTCGTTCTGGTTTTGAGGTAGAGAACTAATACTTATATTCTGACTAGCAAAAATACCCGGCGTTGCCTGGGTCAGTAATACTATTGAGAAACAATTTATACTCACCTTTGGTTTTTTTTTCCCTGAACTGTAAGAACTCAAAACACACCGCTTTGACGATTTTTAAAATGCCGCCAAATTTGCAGTAACTGTTTTGTTATACCTAGGATAATTTTGCTCCCTCCCTACTTTATGAAAATACATTAAGTATTATTATGTCACTAATTTTTGTCACAGAGAAATAGTAATCAAATGCTGGGATACTATTGCTGACCAAAAAATGACGCTAAAAGTTTTTGTCTTAAATGATTTCGAAATTAATGGGAACATTTGACAATTATTTGTGCAAAAACGCAAATTAATGGTAATTTCAGTCTTGTTTAAGAGTTTTATTAATTTAGTATGCGGATTACTTTACGTTTTGACATAATTTTAAAAAAGTTTTTAATGGATACATACGGAATCGGCTAATAAAAGAAAAAAAAACTGAACTTTTCAAATGTGGGAGTATTATATCGATGATTAAGATTTTGCCGCAGTCGATAAATATCAGACAATAATTGTTTTATTTTTGTTACTAGCAGTACTCGCACGGCGATGCCCGTGCATTTAAAGGGGAGGGAAGTCCACTGAATAAATTTAAATTCACTCCAACCCTCTGAAGTAAAATTATTATAGTTGAAGCGGTATAGTAATTGGTCACTTTAGCGACATCGTATTTGTATGCTTGAATAAAAAATAAATGAAATATATGATAGATATAGCGATTTTTACTCCTGTATATTCTCTAATTATCGATATGTCACTAAAAAAATATTTTTGAAGAAATTTTCGGTAGTTCATAATGCGGTAGATAGAGAGTTGAAATTACATTGTACAGACTTGTATTTAAAACTTCATAACAACACCACTGATAAAATGATGACTGAATCGCAGAAAAAAAAATCAGAACTTCAAGGTCTCCACTTTCATCCAAAACAGGATGCTTTAAGGGCCTTCAAAGTTTCCGCAACACAGTCTCGGTGTTTAATTGATGAGAACGCATTATGCTATTCTTCTTCATTTCATTCCCATTCCGTTCCAGGAGACACGCATCGGTCGCAGCCGACTCTAACTAATATGCATTTGATTAAAATTCATCTTTGAAATGGCGGACGTCAACAATTTCACTCTGGACCTTCGCTCATGATTCTTACTCGAATGAACAATCGAGAGCTACGAGGCGAAGAGATATCTCAAGGCATACAGGAGGAAGCAGTCGTCGGGTCAAGCTGTTCAGACTGACATGATAGTCAACACGATGGAAGAGTGAATCGATCGCCATTCTTATCGGCGGAGCACTCTACTGGTTCTAGTTTTGAGTTTATGACGGCGTTTCAACGTTCATATTAATCAGTTATTTCAGTAGTGCTGGGTTTTTATTATTTCTATAAGCTTGTTGTTAAATTCATTCTTTTTTATTTTCTTTTACATAATAAAGGAAGTATTGTGACTGCGAAAAAAAAATTCTCTCACATATTTTTGTCCTTCTTCATTCCTCGCTTCCTTCCTCCCCAACCTGGCTTCCCGTTTCAAGAAATCAAATTGCCTTAATGACCTGTAGTGCTTCAGGTCGAAAAAAGAAAAGAATCATATCAAATTAATCTCTGAGGCGGCTCCAAAATTAGAAAAGAGGGAAAAAATAGTCGGTTTTTCAAAAATGGACAAACTTTGAAGTTCAATATCTCGGCAACTATCATAGCTATAAGAAAAATAAAAAAAGCGTTTTTAAGATAATTTTATGCTTTTTAATCCATTAATTGACATTTCTCCTCGAAAGTAAATAGCTTTTGAGGTATAAGACGAAAACTGAAAAAACACCCATAAAACACCAGGTGGCGCAGCGAGCTCTTCCCTGACCAGGAGACCTTCCTGTACCTGTGTGCCAATTTTTAAAACTGCATGTTTTTTTTTTTTTGTTTTTTTCACCCTAATTTTGACCTTATCACACGAGAGGACAAGGTTTATTGGAAATTTTGCTTATTGGCCATGGAACAGAGAAATAACTTAATAATTGCCGAATATTGTCCACCCATATTCTTTATAACTGATATTTTTAAAAAATTACAAATTAATTTTTCCAAGATTTTTTAGATGCACAGATTGCCGTAATTTCACAAACGTATGCATTCTCTGATATTATGCAGATGGGTCTTGTTTAGGAGGAATCAATAAAGGACCTTGCACTCGTTCGCCTTAAACGCATCTTAACTACTCATTAACTCTATGTATTTTCAGTCAGCTCTCATTTTGGCTTATATTGAACTAATTGAAATGAAAATATGTTGCATTTTTGTAGTTTTTAGCTTATGCAGTGTAATGTCTCTTTGAATTTATTTCTATGAAAGCGTATCAAAAAGCTATATGTATAAAAGTTGTGAATTTTTAAAACAATTCATCGTTTATAGGAGATGTATCAAATAGTGAGTTAATTATTTTTTTTTTTTCAATTTTTCCAACACATAATAATTTACGTGAAGCGCCCACATCTAAAATTCATAAGTCAAAATATGAACTTGTGTTGCCATCTGTCGTGCTAAACCGTAAACACAAGCTTATTTAAAGTGTTTTACTTCAATATAATCATGGTTGTCAGATTTTTTAGCATTTTAAGTTGAAACAATTAGAAAACATTTCGACTATGAGAATGCAGGAACATTTCGACTACAATTTAATGTAGAAGCAACAGGTTCAAAAAATGTTTGGATGTTGTAATAATAAATCAAGTGGTTGCTTCAGTGAGGTAAATTAAAATATTCTCTGTAGGTTTAAACACATACCATTTATGACATCATTTTCTTTTATTTATACACATAATATTTACATTTTGTAAACTTACACTTGAAAATACACTTAAAAAATATATTGATTTTAAAAAAAATGCTTCAGTTGTGAGTATTTTAATAATTTAAAAATAACAGTAGCAATAATGTAATTCAATTAATCATTTGTAGAAATTATTAAGCAGTGATATATTTTATAATCGAAATCAGGGTGATCATTATATCACTTCAATTTATATAGCTTTTTAGAAATACATTTCCTATTATTTATGGCAAGTTTATTAAACAATTTATTTTATAAGTTTAAATGTTTACTATAAAACCACCCTAAAAATAATAATACATTTTCTATAGATACAATAAGATACAACTATTCTATATGATTAAGGGAAGCTTATGTACATCGAAGTTACTTGACATTTCCGATGCGAACCTAAACTTCATAGTTTCATAGACGAAGTCAAGCATAAATTATTTTTTTTTTTTTACTAAATACTTCACCTTGTATTTAGTAAACTATACTTCATTCTAGAGATGAAAAGAAGCTTCGGCCATTTCACCGAAGCTTCTGCTATGGCCGAAGCATAGTGTGATTCGGGCTATTTGTTGGCCGAATCTTCGGTATTCGGCACTTCGTACCATCTCTACTTTATACAGGAAGTTTACCAGTGAATTTATGTGAAGTTCACAGAAAAGTTAACTTTATAGTTTCCTTGCAAATATGTAATTTGCACAAAATCCAAAATGTTATGACTCTATACTAAGAAATGTTACAAAATTAAAAAAAAAGTAGTTTACAAAAATTGTTCATGATGTAAATAACATGTAAAAAATAACTTTGTAATTACTGCCTGGTTTTGAAGACAGTTTGTTTTTCTATACCAAACCCTAATAAATCCATAGAAGAACAGGAAACAGCTGGTATAAGCACGTAAATTGCCAAGTTGTCGGTCTTCAAGATGCAATGGTTTGGCGAAAAAATTTGCACTATTTTTATAGGAACTTTTGCAAAAATTAACCATATATTATATGTAAAAATTGTTGTTAATTGTTCGTCTAGCTGATTTTTTAAAATGTTATTTCATCCACTGAAAGAAAATTAATGCATTCAATCTTTTCCCAACATAAAAAAAAATAATAATAACATTTGTTCATTCATAACTTTACCAAAATGTACTCTTAAAACAATATTCGACAACTGGAATATTACTTTTTGGAGAGATAATGTTGCTAGGCAGCCTTTTAATTACGTAGCATGAACTTCAATGAATTCTTCATATTGTAATTTTAGAATCTGACAATGTGAAGATCATCATATAAAATGTCAGCATAGAGGTAATTCCCCAATTCATTAAAATTTCTTCAATTAAAAAATAAATTAATAAATAAATAAAAGAAGAAAGAAATGAGTTAAAAATATTTTTTTCCTAAATCGTTAAATTTAATTTACTTCTGGAAACTAGTTTTTAATTAATATCTTACTTGTGGTTTAATTATGCCGAGAGAAATAAAATGAAAGAAAATACGCGAAAGCAACACTATATTTTATTGGTGGATTTCCATTTGGTGGTAGGATAAGGGGAAAAAAATCACCGTGACTAATTGTTTTAAAGAACTGAAAAAGAGCGAGTTAAGATTGAGTTTTAATTAACATCATTTGTCAAAGTTCGTTTCGATTAATTTTTTATGCGATTCTGCGTATTTGCCGATGGCAACAGATAAAAGTTTAACATTAGCCAATGAGGAGAAGAGAAATAAGTGGGCTATTCTACGGAAACAAATTACCATTCAATGGCAGCTGAAATTAAGATATAATTTGGCTAATTTAGAAACGTTTTTCCAAGGAAAAATTGGAAAAAAATTCTCTGAATAAGTAATAGAAATACCAGATAATAATTTATAAAGTGAAAAAAAGTCGGACGTTAGATTTTATATTAAATACAATGGCTAAAAATATTGCGTTCTATATTTTCTTTACAAAACAGGCAAACACACACACACACAAATAAAGCATATTGCTGTGTAACAAATATGCTTTTTAACTTTTCTGTAAATGTGTAAAACATTACTATCAAAAGAAAAAAAATCAGATAACAGAAATTGTAAGGCATATAGTGATTTTCAAACACTCAGCTTTTTCGGGCTTTTAAATATAATTTCAATTACAAGAACTGAAAAAAATAAACTCAACATTTACAGAACTTCAATTTTTTAAAACTTTTTTCGTTTGCCTTTGTGGGGAATAATTAATGAGTCATAACAATTTCAATGACTATCATAGAATTAAAAAGCATCTAATCACGTCATTTATGTCACATTATAGTTTGTCTTAAAAAAATTTTGAGAAAAATTGCAAAGAGTAATATTTGGTATAGGGGAAGACTTTCTTTCGTTGACACTAAAACCAGTGTATCGTAGAAGAAAAAGTGAAATTACAAGATTTCTGAAGCAAAGAATATTTTTGAATAATTTTCCCCGAATTATTAACTCCAAGAAAAGCGCAAAGTAAAAAAAATACAATAGAATAAATGTTTAAAAGTGTGTATCAAAACATTTTGACAAACGCAGGTAGATAAATATGAATAAATTGAACTTTAATGGAAAAATTACTAATGAAGTCAATAAATAAATGAAATATATGTAACATTTTAGAGCCTAAAACTACTTACGTTAATATAAAAATGAAAGTAAAATAAGCTAAGTGAGTTTTATACTCCACCACAAATTATTGAACATCATCATTTTAAATGCATTTTCAAAACATGCAGGTAGGATATCCCCCCCCCCCTACAACAACCCTCTTCTAGCGTTGAGCTCTCCTCTTCCAATTTACAAACGCATCTCTTCCAGCAGCTTAAAAATTATCATAAATCATACTCTCCCTCCCACTACACATGAAAACGTTTTAAAGCCACAAGCGTAATTATTTACACAACGAGAAATACACCATGCAATTCAACACGATCCGGGATGAAGTAGTTCATGTTACAGCAAGAAAGCCTTCGAAATTACCATAATAATGAAATAAAACTAGCTTTACCATGTATAAAAAGTAATTTATTACATTTGCAAGAGCTTAAAAATAAATACCAATAAATCTTTCGCGTCGAGTGTGTTTATTTCCAAGCTCCTTAACTGCTATTTTCTCCCGGCATTTCCATGGGTTGTATGTTTATAAAAGAAATTCTTGAAGTACCTGTCTGTATTAATAAAGTAGTTCCTTTTTGTTTGGCAGACATATATCACATTGATGTAATTTATCTAACAGTTATTCCTTTTTTAGAAAATACACTTTTAAAAAGAAAAAAAGAGGAAATTCACAGTTCATGCCTTGATTCTTTTTAAAAGTTTATTGTATACTTGATATATTTTAAATCACGAAACTGGAACGGATCGAAGACGAAGTGGGATTTAGTATTTAAAAAAGGCGATGGAATGAGGGTAAAAAGGAAGGTCTACGTGAGAATAGTTGTCATGTAGAATACGAGAGCTATGTTTACGACTGTAAGATAGTTGAAATTTTTTTACAAATTAGATAAGTCCGAGAAATACGAGTAAGACGATCCACTATAAAAATCCGATTTTTATTGATTTTGTTCTTTCTAAAATGAGTAAGTTGAGAAAATTAAAAACGGGAGACAAGGTAGGATTTTTTTTTTTTAAATCATTTTTTTCTAATTCACTGAAGTTTGCCTTTCCCCTCTGTTCTTCGTTTTTAGAAGAAAAAAAATCTGCAATTAATTTAGTCATGTTTTGTAAAACGTAGTATTTTTTAATTGTTATGTTCACTAAATATCAATCCTATTTATTTAAAATTATGTTTTAGCTTTTCTTTCATATATGAAAGCCTAAAAGCCAAGATTTCAGGGCTTTTCTACTTATTTCGCAAATTCTCGTATTTGCTTGAAAGAATTGAATTTGTAGAAAACACCTTTTTAATTACCGTAAAATGGGGTGTATAGGAACAGCGGGGTCAATCGGAACAAAACTTCCCGACCGTACAGAGAAATTCTTCATAAATATACTATTGGGAATTTTTCATCATGAATTTTTTTTTTAGAAAATTAAGATTATAGGAAGTAGGAAAAAATTACTTTTGTCAATCTGGCAACGCTACTGACTTCTAAGGAGGGCTGTACGTGGAACGCTAGAAAACATCACGTTTTCATAATCTGCAAAACTTCATATGCAAGAACAAGCCTTCTTATATTTTAAACCTAAGAGTGGTATTTCAATTATACATGTACCTGAACAACAGAATATCGCATTAGAATTTACATGTTTTATAAATTGCGTCATAAAAATGAAGATTTCCGAAAAAACACCACAGATAATACAATATCTATGGTGTTTCGCAACACGACACTTGGTGTAAAGTAGTTGCCACCATTTTTTGTGTTGAATTACACTAAAAATATTTACAGTGAGTACTTATTTGTACCTTAACTGAATCAGTACTTTTTATGCCTATGGTTATATCGCGTTTTAGGCTATATCGCGCTTTCTTGCTGTCTCCCGACAAGCGCGATGCAACGAGGGGTTACTCTTATTCTCGTTCGATTTGAAAATAAGCAACGTTCCTTAAAATTTGGGGTGTACTCCCTATGCTTCCAGAAGTTATTCCTGCTGAAATGGCAGTTATAGTATATAGTTCCGCGAAGACTGCACTTGATTTTGTATCGCTTTCCTACAAGAATCCGCCTCGCAGGACAGTGGGTGGGAGATTTCTGTCCCAGGTCACCACAAATTCTCACATGTCATTTTCAAAAGAATCTTTGCGTAAGGGCGATTCCATTTTCATAAAAGACATCAACTGCTGCGCAAACCAGCCAGCAAACACTTCTGTATTTTTTTCTACATCAACAGCACAAAGGTATTTGTAAACTTTATATTAGAGCTGCGTTCACTGTGAAAAAAAATGTCTAACTTTACTCGTTAATAAGGGTGGAAGTATTGCTACCTCCAATACAATGGAAAAAATTAATAAAACTGGTGCAACGTTACGCATCACCCATAACGTTACACCACTTTCATTGTGTTTCGTTGCGTGTATTTAATAAAATATATAGATTCAACTTCTAAAAAATACAATTAACATTCGAAGGTATCCAGAAACGATATTTTTATGATTTTTTTTGGCTTAGTAGCGATATGTCTTTCTAGATACGTCCGTAACTGAGAAAATAATGTTATTTAAATACTTTTTTTATTTAAATACTTTTTTTTGTTTAAATAATCATCACTTAAATGAATTTTCTAGAAGTCTATGGACTTCATACAGTTCACGCAATTTACAGAGGATTTTATGTTTTATTGTCTTTGACGCTTGTAGCTGATACACGCTGTAAAACTGTACAATCAGTATACTAAATTTCAAACAAGTTGATGCGGACATTTTTTTTTTCTTTTTCTGATTCATCTTGTTTTAGCAATCATAAACTTCAACGATGGGAAATTTGATTCAAGAATTTAGTCTTAACCCTAGGGTACACTGTACGTACACCTAAGCAAGACTAAAAAACAAGCGCACAACATTGATTTATTAATATGTTTTTTCACGGTTTTCAGAAAGTGATTAGTTACCCAATTTTTGTAGCTTTACAAGCAATTTGAAATCGAATTGGAAAAGCGCTTTTTATCAAAATGTTGCACCAAACTAAAATCATAGACCTGAGCTCCTTTTCTCTTTCATCAGTTTTTTCAACGTTGATTCTGCTGCGTTTTAATCCGTAAGCTTTGTTTTTTCTTTCATTTACCCTTTAAAAAATGCGGAAAAAGATAATGCCACTTAATGCACATTCTTTAGGGACAGAAAACATTAAATATTTGGTATTAAAAAGCTTGATTGGAAGTATTCAAAAATTAACTCAAATTAAAAGAGAAAAAAAAACATCTACTCTGAATTTTTTTTTCTACTCTTATCATTAGTTTTTTTTTTTTTTTTTTTCTCAGAAGTGCTCTAAAAGACAGGATTTTTTTCCTTTATAGCTGAAAAAAAAATTAAATTCCTTTAGCAAATCTTTAGTTAATGGTTTCAGAGTTTTGCTTCGATGTAAATCTTCGAAACGTGTCTTCCCCCTTTAATTCCACACCACCATATTATGTTTTGCAGAGATTTTCTTTAATAAAAAATTAATTACACTAAACAAGAATTCCATCATTAAAAATACACTTTCGTTGTTTATTAACTTTTTTTTAAGTTCTTAAATGCTTGCTATATCAGAGCTGTCTTGCTTGTAATTAATCTTCTCCCATTTATTAGTACAACAGCATGCTACTAAGTTGTTTTAAACAAGTAATTAATCAATAAAAAATCAGTTGGAAGAAAGTACAGAATGCATACTTTTCGTTTAAAATGATCTATCGGAATCACGAGAAAAAGTGCATTCAAAACAACGGATTACTTCTGCATGCATAAATGATCTTAAAAGCGGAAAATTTTTACAGAAATCTTTCACATAAGCACTTATACCTAAACATATATGGGTCATTCCAGCGAAAATGGTACAAATCATGTCCGAGACTTTAGAATTTTTTTAAATAAATTTTAATAACTGCCACCCATTAAGTGTATTTTTTATTGGTTATCCATTTAATTATTTGCCATCAAGTATCAATTGATTAGGTGTAATCCATTTAGAAAAGACACAAAAAAATTATCTGTATCAGATAAAGGAGAAAATGATGTGTCTCAGCTTCAAATTGCTAGAATTTTAGATGTGATTTAAAATTAAACTGAAATGTAACAACAAAATAAATGACACTGCACTGCACAAAAGATGCTTCTGACACCATTTCTGCTGTTTATTACGCAAATGAAAAAAAAAATCCCCCCAAAAAAACACTATTATTCATCCATGTCCCTAGATTTTCTATGTTTCGAATTGTCCACTCTGTTACAAGCCTTTGGGAAATAAAAAAGACACTTGCATTCTATCTGATACATTTTTTAAAAAAATATAGGTAGTATAACTGCCGTGATTATCTTGCTACATTGAGTTATGTAGTCAATAACCAGGGTGAGCCTAGTTCTTTTTTTATGGTACCGTAAAATGGGGTTAATCGGAACACTTTTCAGCTTTGATTGTAAAAAAAGCAGTTAAAAGATGTTTTTTTAATTTTATTTTTTGGATAAAAACTTCGATCTTGCTTTACTTTTGATATTCCAAGCAAAGACAAAAGATTTTGAACAATTACTATTAAAATATATAGCAAATTATGGGTGTTCCGAATCACCTCGCTGATAGGGGTCAATCGGAACACTTGTTAAAATTTTTATTTTTTTCAATTTAATCTGTAATAGGTCTCACAAACATGAGTAATATTGATGGGGGAGAATAAGAACAGATAATTACTGTCAAATAAATGTATAATTTCAGTACCAGTAAACGTTTATAATTTGTGAAAATTCAAAATAATTTTGAACTTATGAAAAATGAAAAGTAATTTTAAGAAATACTTTTGAATTGAAATACAAAGATTTAACATGAATGGAAGTCACTCATATCGTCCACAAATATGTACTTGTCCTTAAAACTTGCAATTGTGACTTGGCTTAAGTTTTTTCATAACATCTCCTGGGATGAACTCTACCTTTTCTTTAGTTTTTTGAAATTTCTGGGTTTCGGGGATTGTCCTGAAAGATTTTTTCGCTTATTCATCACTGTCTGTGTGCTGGACGTTTACTACATAAAGTCTATGTGACTTTCCCCCTTTTATTTTAAGTAAAAAAAAGTCTCCTGGAGAAAAAATCTTTTGAAATATGCAACTTTTGTCATTCTAAGATCTACTAGCTCACGAGAAGGGATAAACAGTAATAAATCCTTGTCCTTGTCTTGATTAGAAGAATTAGGGTTAGAATCTTGATTTTTCAAACAGTTTCCTTCAAATAAGTTTGAATTGGAACAACAGAACTAAGTGTTCCGATTCACCCCGCAATTTTTTTCCTATGGCATTTTTCAGAATTCTTCACTTTTATGACACAATTTATAAAAAATGTAAATTCTAATGTGGTATTCTGTTGTTCAGATACATGTATAATTGAAACATACCACTCATAGGTTTTAAATATAAGAAGGTTTGTTCTTGCATATGAAGTTTTGCAGTCTATGAAAATGTGATGTTTTCTAGCATTCAACGTGCAGCCCTCTTTAGAAGTCAGTAGCGTTGCCAGATTGACAAAAGTAATTTTTTCCTACTTCCTATGATCTTACCTTTCTAAAAAAAAATTCATGGCGAAAAATACTCAATAGTATATTTATGAAGAATTTCTTTGTACGGTCGGGAAGTTTTGCTCCGATTGACCGGAGTCTGGAAGATTGTGAATGATGGTTTTCCAAGATTTATCTTTTATCATTTCTTCTAGGTAGGAAGTATGTGATTTTTTTAAAACGGTTAATTTTAGAGGCAACTGTTTAAAAGCAAATTTTTTCAGAGGATGTCTGCAGACTGGTGCACCCCTTTTGGCAAGGCCGTCTGTTGCCTCGTTGCCAGGGATACCGCAGTGAGAGGGAATCCATTGGATAAAAACGTTTTACCCTTTTTCTGAAGACTCCAAAAAAATGCACGGTAATAAACTGTTAAATTAGCAATTTTACAGTTTAGTGCTGTAAAGTTAGCAATTTTACAGTTTATTACTGTAAAATTAGCAATTTTTACAGATAATTACTATAAAATTAGCTGTATTATACTGTAAAAATAACATTCATTTTTCACAGTGTAAGCACAAGTGAATATCGTAAGCATTGCGTATTAGTGGTGCTCTTGGTATCTTTGAGCGTCATATATTCTTTGGAGGGAAGCAAGTTGACGGTGTTTATCTTTAATTTAGAGCTGTAACATGCTTCTAAGGAACCTAATGTGGTCAAAGTAATAAAAATTCAAGGATTTAAATGTGATGACCAGGTTATGAGTTTAAATAGTGAACTTTCAGAAAGAGGAATGAATAAATTATTGGAGCTAGGACTAGGGGTCACCCAACCTCTGATGCCTTGATTGATAAGATTTTTTCCCATCAAAAGCGTTCTTTACTAGAAGACCATAGCCAAGAATATAGAGTTCTGAATGAAAATTCATGCCATCCAGGGATGAAGTATCCCTCAAAAATATTTTCCTACTAACTGGATATTTAAGCGATTTACATTACTAAAAAAGGTAAAATATTCTATTTGTTAAATTCTTTCTTTTTATGAATTGCTGGAAACTAATCTCAACCATCCTTAGATCTCGGAAAACTTTAATTCCTCTATAATGAATAGAAGTTCAAACAACAGTTAATGCACGCATAAATTGTTGTTCGTTTAACTCAACCAATAAATAATCGGGTGCTATCGCTATAATCGCTATCTAAGTCTAGGGTCAAATAATAAAACTCTTTCACCGTCTCCATGCTTTCAAAGAGGACACATAATATTTATAAATTCAGATAGTTCAACTAATCCTATTACAAATAAATCACTAGAAGGGCTTTATGCCCCTTAATAATCTTCAACGACCCATTTTTCATAGATTTATCAAGCTCTGAAGATCACGGCGGAAGCTAAGTGCTTCTTACATATAATTGGGGTAGAATAAATCAAGTTTTGCAGAGCTACTGAATGAAAGGAATTAGCTTTGTTATCTATTCCTCATAATTTGTTTTGCAACTGTCGTAAAAGGGAAAGTATCAAGTTTCCAGCAATTTTTTTTTAACAATACAAATTGTTTTTTTTTTTGAATTGTCTCTAGTCAAGGGGAAGGGATTTAATAGCATAAATAAGTTCCTGTTGTCCTTTCATTGTCCTTTCTTTGCGTGAATGTGTTGTTGTGCTGCTAATGGTTGCTTATTATCAGAGCCCGATCATTCTGACATTGGACATGGGGCCCATTTCTATTTTAGGGCCCCCGCCCCCTTCTCATATCAGTTATGTGTTACGAGTAAAAAAATTCTTACAATATTAGAATAAAATAAAAGTTTTGTGCAAAAATCGAACTTAAAAAATAAAATAATCATGCTGTCAAATTATTAAGAGAAAAATATACGTCGACATACACAGTAGGCTTTTAGTATAATAGTAAAACATACAGTAGGCATTTTAGTAAAATATTCAGTAGGCATTTAGTATTTAAGAGGCATTGGATAAAGTAAGGGAATTTTGGGCCCCCTGAAATCTAAGAGGAGGGGCCTGTGCCCCGCGTGAGGAGGGGCCTGTGCCCCGCGTGCCTCTGCGGTAATCAGGCTCTGCTTATTATAGAAACAGGTCCTTACGGCTTGTGTGTAATGTGAAACTTGAACTTCACTCCAAATTACGGTACAGTTGAAGAAGTGAAGCAGTGCAACGCAAATTATCTGTGAGAATTTGATGCAGAGTTCACCTCTAATACGACATGGATGGTAGACAGCAAACGTTTAGCACACTTCCCAAGTAGCACACTTCGTTTTTTTAAGGTTGTAAAATGGTTATTAACGTTGTGACAACGGATAAAAAACGTTTATAAAACGTTTAAACGTTTTTTGTGCTACCTGGGTTAAAACTTCAAAGTAGCTGCATATGCAAAATACTCAACCATAAATCACATAATGTTGAAAATAAAAGGAGGGTACTCCCACTTTCAAACCCCTTATACAATATTGAATATTTCATACATTTGTTCTTATTAAATTTGTTTCGATAAAATTTCGATCGGTGAAATCACAGAAAAGGATAGAGTAGGGGAGAGTGGGGTACTTTGCTACCAGTTGATTTGTGGGGAATTGTAACGGCGGCTGCGCAAGAAAATGTCAAAAACAACCAAAGCTGTCCAAAGCGAAAACCACCCTACCTAGACGGTCTCCGATTCGTCGTATGCCAGTAAACTTGACTAAGAGTGTTTTATTATTATTAAGTGCACAAAGCAAATTTTTAAGTTGGTATTTGGCTTTTTTTTTTACTCTGCCCTTATTGGTTGCAGGAATGTGAATATTATTTGATTTTAATCCTTAGTTAATTAGCTACACATTTATGTGTTTGTGTAAAAGTTTGGTTAGTTTTCAGTTGTTGGAACTGTTACGAAAACAAAACAAATAGAAGCGGGGCACTTTGTCACAAAAAAATTGGGGAACTTTGTCACAATGTATAAAGTGGTATTTTGACGATGTAACTTTACTGTCTTATTCCTTAATGGCGCGGAACTATGTAAAAAAAAGAGTTTTTTTCGATAATCAAGGAATGATGCTTCTGTCGGATATCTATGCATCCATAAGCTCATTTTTTTTGCACTGAAAAAGGCGTTCCTTGTAACGCTGAAACACGTGTCTGCAGTATTCCTACGCATTTGTGCTTTTAATTTTTTTACGGAAAATCTCCCTTTATTGAGGGTAGCAGCAGCTAGCTGAATTGAAAACATAACCTTGCATTTAAATAATGCATAAAACTTAATTTAAAATTCCGCTAAAATCTAAACTAATACTTCCTTTAAAACTCCATGCTGCAAAGTACTTTCTACCTTGTGACAAAGTACCCAGCTATGCAGCACTTTGTTACGCTTGAAGTGGAAAAGGGAAGCACAAAGAATCCATACTTAAGACATTTACTAGAAATCTCACTTTTTTACTTAACTCGTGTACAAAGGCATGCACTATAAACATGCACCCCTGTTTTAGCACCAAAACCTGGGGGGAAAACCTCCACAATGGAAAATTATAACAAAATACTCCTCTCTGCCTTACATTGTAAAGAACCAGATAAACTTTTGAGCGGAGTGCGTAAACACGTTTATGTTAATTGAATGTTGTTACATTATTTATGAGCGCCATTTAAAATTTGTACTTGTATTGCCGTGGAAATAAATATACGAATTTCTTGAAAAATGTGTTTGCCTGCAGGATTAAGACAAACTTGTCAAAAGTACGACTTAACTAAAACTTTTTTTCTTTTCGACTGCAGGACGCTGTGGTAATTCAAATTTCTTGACACAAAAGTTTACTAGCAGTTTCAGGGCTGTAAGGCAGTTAAACATGTATAATATCCATTCATTTTACGTTTGATTTATTCCATGATAAACACGGGCAAAAAGTAAGACATAAAAATTCCAAAATTTCCGCAACATTTGCTAAACTGACAAGTACCTCTCAAAAGGATCTTGTTTTTGGTTAAAAACAAAAACAAATGCCTCTTCTGGAGCAGAAATTGCATCCATTAGCGTAAGAAAAGATTCTGAAATTACCATAATCATGAAATAAAACTGTTCCAAATCTTTTCCTTTCGATAATTTACGGCGCTCCGGACAGCTTAAGTGTTTGGAAATTATTCCTTTTATGGTTTATTTGTTCTGCAATGCTTGGTGTTTGCTTATTATTGTATTACTTTCTCTAAAATAATTTAATATCATATTTAAATAACGTCATTCATATTTATTAGGTTCGCTCTCTTCGGTTGGAGTCAAACATTCGGCAAATAGTACACACCATTAAGCATGAATTTAAATAACTAATGTTTATATTGTCATCGAGTTCGTTTATGCGTCATAATTCCAGTACTACTTGCTAAAACACCTGTTTACTTCATTCATATTTATTTAGGCAAAATGCCCTCAATAAATGTATCTTTGGGGTGAATTTGTATCAATGCATTATGCAAAAGTTATCGTTTCATTTCTGCATTAGTTAGAACTGTTTTCGAGTGTAATCAAAAATGTTCATTTGAAAATAAGAATTTGCTTAAGTCTGAAATTAAATAAAACAGTTAGTCTAAGATCCCACCGCAGTTTATCTACACTTATAGCGTACACTCATGACGTATATTTCAAATTAAAGCTGATTTTTTTCTGAACGTGATGCACCATGTCCGCCTATGTAAAAGTGCCCGAAACATATAGGCAGCCTGGCCTAAACAGGTCACATGAATGTAGTATTTCTACACTCATAGCGTACACTCATGACTCATATATCAAATTGAAGCTAATTTTTTTTTGAACGTGGTGCACTAAGGCTGCCTATGTTAAAGTGCCCGCAACCTCTAGGCAGCCTGGCCTGAAGTTTAGGGTCCAAAATTTCAAATGGTTATAAAAGACGGAAAAATCGGTCGATTCTTTTGCTTTTTTTGCTAAAATTATTCTTAATGTGAGTACTTTTTCGAAAAAAATTGATGAACTTAAATTTCAAAAATTGCCGATAGGGGGCGCTTTAGACTTTGGAGCTAAAAACAACTACTTTTTACCGTTTGTTTTCATATTTTCGTAATTGATTCAAAGAGTTAAAACTTTAACTTAAATTTTGAGCCCAAAATATCAACTAATTTCCGGTTTTTAGCAATACTCGGACCAAACGTCAAAAATTGTGTTTTTCTGCTTTTCAACTAGTCCTTTCATGTAAAAAAATTATTAAAATCACCTGATAATGTTAAAATAAAATCAGATGAACCCTTTCGTAAGTAAAAAAAAGAAAAAAGAAATTTTTTTTCCAACTTTTTTTTACCCAGAAATTTTGTATTTTACAACTCAGAAAGTGTACATTTAATTTTATTTTCACATTATTAGTATCGCCAGATGATTTTAATAACCTTTTTTACATAAAAGGACAAGTTAAAAAGTAGAAAAACACATTTTTTGACGTTTAGTCCTAATATTGCTAAAAACTGGAAATTAGTTGATAGTTTGGGTTCAAAATTTAAGTTAGAGTTTGAACTTTTTGAATCAATTACGAAAATACGAAAAAAAATTGTAAAAAGTAGTTGTTTTTAGCTACAAAGTCTAAAGCGCCCCCTACCGGCAATTTTTGAAATTTAAGTTCATCAATTTTTTTCGAAAAAGTACTCACATTAAGAATAATTTTAGTAAAAAAAACAAAAGAATCGACCGATTTTTCCGTCTTTTATAACCATTTGAAATTTCGGACCCTAAACTTCAGGCCAGGCTGCCTAGAGGTTGCGGGCACTTTAACATAGGCAGCCTTAGTGCACCACGTTCAGAAAAAAATTAGCTTCAATTTGATATATGAGTCATGAGTGTACGCTATGAGTGTAGAAATACTACATTCATGTGACCTGTTTAGGCCAGGCTGCCTATAGGTTTCGGGCACTTTTATATAGGCGGACATGGTGCATCACGTTCAGAAAAAAATCAGCTTTAATTTGAAATATACATCATGAGTGTACGCTATGAGTGTAGATAAACTGCGGTGGGATCTTAGACTAAGTGTTTTTATCGTAGTTTACACATTGATTTCGGAATACTCCATTTCACTTTGAAATTTTTGAAAATAAGATGGCATATAGATGCTGTTCTTTTTTTGTTTTTGGAATATATATATATATATATATTGGAGTCAAAAATTATTGCGTACAATACTTGCCAAGATACAAACACGATCTAAACTTACTACATTTTCAAGAAGAAAAAACTTTCCAAAATTCCCTAGGGGAAGTTAGTCTGGTCGTGATATTTTAAATATTATGGAATAAAAATTACACATTTCTGTTTTTTGCATGAGTGAGGAAACCAGGTCTGATTCTGCAATAATTTACTGCGGTGACAATTTGTCTCCGGTCATTTTAGAAATTTAAACTTTTTCTTCAAAGCGCGAAAAAAAAAGCAAGGAAAAAATGAAAAGCTTTTCCAAGGTCATGCGTCTTAATGTCAGAGCCAAAATATGCAGTTAATGTCCCTGACTTGAATTGTTTGTTCGTTTGATTTGTGTGTAATAGTTCAAAAGCACCAACTGGCCAAACTACGAAAAAGTTAATTTCGTAACTCTTTACTTGTTTACCTGAAGAGGAGCAACTTTTAGTTGGAGTGTTCGGGTATCTTTATTTAGCAT
>JAXGGA010011677.1:0-41524 GCA_038373865.1 Uloborus plumipes | reverse complement strand
AATCAGGGGAGCAATTTGAGCCCCCCCCCCCCCCACCCACCCCCCCCCCTATATAATAGTGATTAACTGTTGTGACTTGTTTTATCTCGAACCTACCTGGCTCAAAAATCTGCCTGTGTCGAAAATTTTCTACTTCCTGCATTTGCAACATATGTCCAATATTTTGCTCCATGTTTATCTTTAATTAGTTTTCACATAAAATCTTCTATATATCTCGGCTTTTAGGGCGTATATTAGGACCGATCAAAAAGCTTTTGTCGGATGTTCTGTCGTCTGTGCATCATAAGCTCACATTTTTTTTTTTTGCATTGAAAAAGGCGTTCCTTGTAACGCCGAAACACGTGTCTGCAGTATCCCTGCTTATTTGTGCCTTCTTCACGTTGTATTTTCTTTGCAACAATTTTTTATTTATTTATTTATTTATTTATATAAAGAGAGAGAGAGCGAGAGAGAGATAATCATATACTGTCTGTTTGCGTATTGTGCGCCTGGCAGCCACGGACGCTTCCATCTGAAAAAGGGGAGTTAGGTTTTGGATGCGCACTACCCGATGCCTTCAGCTTTTGTTCGCTTACTACTTCCTCGTTGCTTTTCCCCCCTATTTCGAGAAAGTCCGAAGAGACTTGGCGCGTGCGCAGATGCGGCGGAGGTCGTACGAAAAATTTTTAGACAGTATTCATTTTATTTCAGACTTTAAGGATGAACTAAGATAAAAAAAATAGTCTTTAGATTTAAAAAAAAAAAAAAACGCTTATTATATTTTGTTGTTGAGTTTTTTCGTTTAGAAATTTATTTCAGTTGAAGCTTTTTAAAAACATTAATTATTCATTTATGTGACATTGAAAACAGTTATTCCGGATTCAAAACAAGCCAAACACAGTACTGATTTTCGCGTTAATATGAATGCACTGCGAATAAAGAAAGAAAAGTTTATATTTACTGTTAATCTGCTCTAAATATTGCAAGTTTGTATACTCGAATTAAACAGCAATTTTAAACAAATATATGGCAAAAAAAAAAAACATCTTTACAGACTCTTTCAAACGCATCAATTGACTTGAATCAGAAAAATCTTAGAAAAACCTGCATTACTTGAAAAGTTTAAAATGCCTGAAATTCACAAATATTTTCTTGTTGAAATCCAGCCTTGAAATTATTTTGCTAAATTTATTAACAAAATTAATTTTATTTTTTTTTTATTATTATTCATTTATTTTTTTTGGTAACAATTTAAAAATTTGAAACAATCGGCTGGCATAATTACCTGTTCTTTTGCATTGTTCCTAGAAAGAATTAAAAAGTGGAAGTTACCGGTAGGCATCATGACAAAGAAAATAACTTGAAAATAGTCTTCAAAAATATAGGAACGAATGTTATTCTTTCGTTACGGCATATGCATGAAAATGGTTTCAAACTCCATCATGATAAAAAGCAATTAGCTCATACATTGTAAGAAACTATTTTGGTGTTTCAAATGTAGCAGCTGATATCATTACGACATTAAAACTTAATTAAAACGTTTGTATACCATCTTCATAACACGAAACATCCCAAATTAGAAGATTTAAATAACACTTTTCCTTTCATAAAGTTTAAAATATTTTTAAGAATTACGAAATTAGTCGAAAATAGTCGGTTTCCTAACTTCCGTTTTCACATAAAATGGAAAATATCACGTGTGACCCGAATTAGTGTTGCCACCTTATGTCTTCCAAAAAGCTATGAAAGAGCGACATCTGACAGCTGCGATGCCACCACCTGAATACTAATTTTCATTCTGAGTTGGATTGCATCTAGCGTTGCCTTTTTATACTAATTGTCTTTTCAGAGTGATTTAAAAGGTGATTGAAAAAATTTTTCATTTTATTTATTTTTATTTTATTTTACTTTTTTTTTTTTTCACTACGAAAAATAAGCTGTGGTTTTACAGTAAAAAAACTGGCAGCAGAGGTTCCAGTTTAAAACTAAAAGCAAAGTAATAAACTGTAAAACTAGATATTTTACAGTTTTTTACTTTAAACCTAGAAATTTTAGTTTATTGCTGAAAAATTAGCAATTTTCCCATAAAATTAGCTGTATTATACTGTAAAAACTACAGTATAATACTGGTGGCCGAGATTCCAGTTTAAAACTGTAAAATGCAGTCTTTAATTCTGTCGCTTGGTTCTAAAAGGGCCTAAGTCAAAAGTGTTAGTTTCGAGAAAAAGGCGATGAAAGATATTTGAGATTTTTTAGAATGCTATAACTTTCTTATATTAAGATTCCCATTATTATTTTTTGGTATTTGTTTATTGTATTGTTAGTGTAAAGAAACATTATTTTATCATATGAAATTATTTAACCTGTTACTATTTTATGTAAATATTATGACATTGTGTGTATATGACATTGGCTGACATTATAATGGAAATACAACCAATTTTAGTTTGATACTAGCAGAACCCGGCAGACGTTGTTCTGCCTAGATGTATATTTCGTCTCCACATGGTGTTTTGGATGTAAAAATCTATAAAGCGTTGTTGAAAATAGGCATGAAAGATTTTAAAAATTCTAAATCAAGCAAAGTTATCTTCTGATAAAGTTATTCAATTTTCAGAAACTCTATTCAATAAAAAAGTTCATTTTCCTTGAAAACTATAAAACTATGTTCTGTAGAGTTGGAAAACACAGATGCCCACGTCTTAAAAAGTTAATAAATTCACTTAGAAGGCTAAACTAAGCTTAACAACAATGGCAGACATGTTGAAATTTTGCAATGTAACGATGCAAATCATACTTAAACTTGACAGTACTTGAAGAAACTTCTTAAAACAGAAAAGTAACACATCCTTTTGAATAAGAAAAAAAGCATGGAGGAATGGTTGTACTTTAGTAATTTGATGGCATAAGCTATTGGGAAATACTCGTCCATACGCACAACCATTTGAAAATTAAGTAACAACATATCTAATGCGAAGAAATGAGTTCCATAAGTTTTGCAAGTGTGGCACAATTTGAGCAAGTATGAATATATTATTCGCAAGGCTGAAAACAATTTTAATGACCTATTTGGTGCTCAATACCCACCATTTCGTACGTCGTTAATAATTTTTAACATTGCGGTTAATGACAAATATTACGAACATGAAAAAGCAAACACCTTAAAAAATATGGTAGCATTTGAGTACTGTCATGCAATAATATCTTTGTCTGAGAAGGAAACATATTTAATCAGGTATTTATCATACACAAATAATTTTTTCTACTCTCGAAAACAAAAATAGTTGCGTAGCAACGCGCCATGGAAAATTTCAATTATTGGAGGTTCTTGGCGCTATTTAAAATGTCGCCAATTTGGTAGCTAATTTGGGATACCTTGGATAATTCTGAACCCCTATCCCTTCCATAAATAAAGAAACTAACGTATTATCACTTTTGTGAAAGAGAAATTGTCGCCAAATATTGAGGTTCTATGTAGCTGATTACTTTTTGTCAATCTGAAATCAATTTGAATATTATATTTGGCGCTGAATGTACACCATTCCGTAAGGCGTTAAAATAATTTCCAACATTGCGGTATATTGAAAACGAACTATTGATTGGATGTTTGGCGAGAAAATATAGTAACATACTTTGATTGAAAACAGCAATAGGTATAATGAACAAAATAGTGTTCGTCTGGAAAATAATGAATGACTTCTAAGCCTCTACAAATCTAAAGAAGTTCCGAAATATGAAACGGAATCGCATTTGTTTTTAAACAAAGATTAATCTGTAATCAAATATCGTTTTTATCCCTTATACTTGAGATAGTTATTGGGAAAATTTCCAAAAAGATTAATCTGTTAATCAAATACCTTTTTTATCCTTTATACTTGAGATAGTTATTGGGAAAACTTCCATTATTGAGGGCTCTTGGCGCGATTCAAAAGATAGCCAAATTTACGGTAGCAAGCAATTCCAACTATCTGCCAGAGAGTTGAGTTGATACACTAAATACTCGATTGGATTGATGAAAGCCTTCGAAAATGGAGTTTTAAATTGAAATTACAAAGACAGAATCAGGTCTAAAATTGAAATAAAAAAATAACTACCCATCGGATTTTGTTGAAACTGGTCTCTAAACCTTCCCAGTACCAAAAAGAACAAACGGTGAAAATTTCTGCCAAATCTCCCTGGTAGTTTCTGAGATCTTAGGGAACACACACACACACCAACATTCATTTTTATATATATAGATTAGACATTGGCCTTTGTAGAATTAGAGTTTTACTAAATTGTAAACTTTTGATGTAAATAACACAGAATGTGAAAAAATTGACATTGGCCCTTTTAGAACCAAGCCACAGAACTGTAAAACTATCGATTTTACAGTTTATTACGGCAAGCTAGCAATTTTACAGTTTATTACTGTAAAATTATCTGTAATATACTGTAAAAACAACATCTATTTTTTACAGTTTTCTCTACTTAATTTCTGTACCTCAGAACCAGACTAACGTAAGTCCATTTTCGTCATTTTTCAGTAGAGGGGAAAAACGATGTATTCGACAATCGTATTTCCCCTCTACCGAAAAATGACGAAAATGGACTTACGTTAGTCTGGTTCTGAGGTACAGATTTCTTTTTACCTATTTCGACTCATTAACAAGCGACATGGATGACACAGTAGGATGAAGTTCGTCCTGAATTTTAATATTGCTGAAGTAGTCGTAAATCAGAAACGGAATAAATTTTGAATTTAAAACATCTTCAGACAGCTTAAACTTTAATGAATTGCTTTTTACGAGTACAAGTGGAGGGAGGGGGTCGGCTGACATTCATTGTTGAAATTTATTTAAATCACAGCACTTGAATGACAATTTTACTCTCATTTGTGCAAGAAATGTTTCTAAAAAGTGTCATTTATGAGCTTGATTCTTAAAAATGTAATTATTGCTGATTCGTTAGTTGAATCAACAATTTACTGTCATCTAAAACTAAGAAATAAATTTTATTTGTACGAAATGATCGCGAAAGCACTATGAAGGAAAGTTTTTTGTAAAGCTTTTTTTTTTAATAATAGGACTCTTTATTATGTTTAGTATCAGTTTTCATCATTTTGTGTATTTTTGTTCAAAGTTTTATATCTTCTTCCTTCTTTTTTTTAACTGCTGACTTTAATAATTTTTAGAACACTTCATTTCGTATACTCATTGCATCCATTGTAAAATTAACAAACAAGGACCTTGAATTCAATAGCCAAACATGAGAGTTTAAATATTTTTTTCACTTATATCTCTATTTATGTGTGACAATCACTGAATTTCTTTTTGTTTTATGCATATCTAATGCAAGTTCACTCTTAATTTTTAAATGTCCGCACTGAAAAAAAAATTCTAATTAAAAAAAAGATAACATTTGCGCGATATATACGCTATAGTTTTAGATTTTAGAATCCATAATTTTATATAAATGGTTTTCAAGATTGTAGTGTGCTCATATTTATCACATATTTCATCTTGCTTCTCTTTCTCTCTCATAACTAGGCTTTCTTAATTATTTTTACAGAAGATAAAACACGTAATAAACATTTTCAAATGTAGTAAATACTCGTATATTCTATCTGTTGGTTTCATGGATAAAACGAATTTTAAAAGCAGAAAGATCATTGTTGGGGCAAACCTACACTGGCAGCACAGTAAAGGCCCTGCTCCACATCAGCGTAAAACGTGACCGAAACCGAAGGCAGAAACCGAAAATCCGGGTACTTTCCATAGGAACACCATTTAATCCATTTTACGTTTCTGCTTTACGCTCGCGTTTTCCGCTGATGTGGAGCAGGGCCCTTAGACTACACAAATCCTAATCCTTACGATGGCATCCTGACATTACGACGGTGCCAGGATAAGTTTGCCCCAACTGTATTTAATACCATTTTTGGAACGATTTATTCTATTAAAAGGAATTTAAAAAAAAAAAAAAGTTTCAAGCTGTACAAATTGGGCATTCTTGCTAACAAATTAAAGATTTCAAAAAAAAAGGGGGGGGATATTAATTTGTATCAGGTACAAAAACATTGTCACTTGTTGATATAAAATTCCGTTTTAAGTCTTCCGGTGAGATAAGTTAAGTTATGATTAGTGACAAATTGCTTCAGTCAATATCTTTGACCACTTCAGCCATCTAAAGAATCACTCAGGTGTGAAGAGTCAAAGGGCCAATAAAAAACCACCACTGTCACGGAAAACGGCAACTTTCATTTTCAATGTTACCACTTTCCACAAAAAAATGGAATCTTCTTCTTCCTCGAAGACATCCGCATGAATTATGCAAAACGACAACCAAACAAAACCCGGAAAAAGTTGTCACTCCAGCACTCCGACGCTCTTTTTCATCCCCAACAGAACTGAAATAATAACATGTCGTATCGTCCCCACATCTGCACCCCAAGGCCTGTGGGCCCATGGGCTCTCTTACAAGATGATCCCTCTTGCATTGTGATGGATGCTCATTACGCCCATTCGCGCGCTTTCTACCTTTGTGTGGACAATTTTGTATCTAAAGTAACATTCAAATATATTTCCGGTGTCACGTGTTATTATACAAGTACTTCCGTTTTTGTTTGGAGGGGTATATAAGCATTCCTGTTGAGGGCTGTCAGTCACAAACGCATCTTTTCTGTTTTCTTCAAAGACTTCCTCTGTCTTCTGGGACATAACATGATGTTGAAGGTATGTGTTTAAAGGATATAACGTTTTAAGGTGTTTTTCATGGCTTGTTTTGAAGTAGGAGGCACTATGGGACTACATACATGTGGATTTTACCATTCACGTTTTTACTTATCAATATGGTTTCGTGGTCACAGTAGTATTTTTCTCCAAGCACCTTCTAACTTTAGACGTGAAGCTCTAGGATTGTCGTATAATAAGTTAGAATTTGTAAGTTTTTGGCATGACCTATGCCGGGGATAGAGCCCTTTTCACTTTAATGAAAAACTCTGTGCCCTAACCACCAGACCAAATGGAACAAATGGATTTACTGCAGATTTTATTACGATAGCGAGTCTCGATTGTTCATCCTTGGATGACATTTTGCTATCTGCTTGAACTTAAAGATCTCATCTTGCTCCAGCATATTTTCATTCATTACTGTAGTGCGTTGTGATTTTAAATGCGAGCGTCAATTATATGTATGCAATTTTAACTTACAAGAAATAATCTTAAAGTCTTACTCAACAACATTACTCTAACCTTGTGCCTTAGGCAGAAAATTAACTACCATTGAATCGTTTTGGATCTTTACTTTATAACGGAGGCTTGAAATAACCAGCCCGAATCTCGTATGGATTAAACTCCCCATCGTTTGCGACTCGGTCACGTGATGAATGTGGTATTCATTAGGTGACTGTGATGAGTTATTCACATGATGAATATGGTTAAAGATTACGTACAGGGCACGAACAATATTGCAACGTACATCAAGCATAGCCCGAACACATTCTTAGTTGTGATGGGTTAACAAGGAAGGAATGCTTGTCTGTCCCTCAGTAATGATGATTATTGTGGCTCTGATGTAATGAGCGATGAGCTTGACTGTTTTGGCGGAAATTCAGTGAAAAGATGTGTTATTTGTAGTAGATTTGAGTTGAAATTCTTAAACTGCTGTGAAAGTAACTCAACTCAATATGCCAACTACTTTTCCCGGTTACCTAAAAAAAGAGATAAGCACTGTCAAGGTCAAGGCTGAACTTAGAGTCATAATATGCAAACCGTTTAATCAACAGTGGTACAATCAATAACTACCAAATTCTTTTTTCACTACCCCCTGATCTCGGTCGAATTAAGCATACAATATTAAGAACAATTTCTTCCAAATTTTAGATGCATAACCTTTGCGAAAGACAAAGATGAATATTTTAAAAAAAGACTTCGATGTAGATTTTTGAAGGAGACTTCAATATACTTGGAGAGGCATAAACACACTTTTCTAAACTATTTACATTTAATGTGGGACTAATTACAATGGTGTAGCTATATTTACATGTGGTTTATGAACATGCACTTACGTTAATAGATTTCAACTATTTGATATCCCTATATCCAGCTTTAACCTTTTGTACCGCAGCACCTTTCTATCCCATTACGCATGTACTTGCGACGCGTCTTGACCGGAGCAAAATACCTTCTTTATTTTTCTCGTGCGATACGGCGATCGTGCCCTTGGAAGAACTTGATGCATAGTTGTATTGGGGCTTGACAGCTAGCTCTCACAATACGTCAAAATACTTTGAAGGACATATTGACATTCCCCTGAAATATATTAATTGAAAATTCATTATTCAAGATAAAAAAATTTTTTACTAATCATGAATATCGTTACATTTCTGCGCCAAGGAATAATATGGCCATTTTATCTATTTTATTTTAGGCACTTATTATAGCCGGTTGCTGCTGCCTAATAAATGCTGACGTACTTGTGACTCCTGGTGTAAGTATTTGATTACATGCTTCTTTATTCTTCACTCTAAACTGGAAATTACATTCTTTTGTAAATTATAAAGTAATGATAATTGATTTAAATGTGCCATTACTAAATTAATAGATGAATAGTAAATATTGATCATTTTAAACCACATATTTTAAAGACAATTTTTAATCACATGTTTTTTGAAAAGTGTCGAATTCAGAAAAAATATTATTGACTATCTTTGAATTACTTTATTTTTACATCTTGAAGTCACTTTCTGTTTTAAATTATCACAAGTTATGATCGTTGAATAATCTCGAATTTAAGGTTTAAATGGTGTCATTATTAATTTTATATTTGAATAGTAAACATTGACCACTTTAAAACACATATTTTATAGAAAATTATAGATCATTTTCCTCGACAAGTTTCGAATTCAGAAAAAAAGCATCTTGGAAACTTCTTTTATATCAAACTTACGAATTATTATATCTTACGTTAGAATACCAAATAATAAGATCTGCCGTCTTCGCGACATTTTAAATTTGAGTATTACGGCTACTAGATTGGTGATAAACAGCTTTAGCGGAATTATAAATTTAAGTATAGATCCATATTAGACTAATGATACAAGTACTAAGATTAAATTAATAATTTAAACAACCCCTGACCCTTTATTGCCGATGTCATATTAAAACGATCTCTCTGGTCATAAAGCATTTTAAATCTAAATACATTTAATTGTTTTCGAGACGATATGGTTCGGCCAACAACGACGTCGGTTTCCAATCCTGTAGATTAAGGCCTTAGTCTCAATTGCTAAAAAAATGTTGTAATTTCGAGTTCTATTTTACATGGAAGTTCCAAACACATCTTATCAGAAGCATTTTTTTTTTCTTTCTTTTAGTACTATTGTTTTATGTAAATTTACCATTATGTTTGCACTTCAAAAATCGCAAAAATCATTTTAAAGGTTTTTAATTAATATCTTTGTTAATTAATGTCATCCGAAGACGCGATCTAGCTAAGATCACTTCACTTTTTAAACAGATTTTTTTTTTTTCAAAATCGGTCCATCCACCTCGGTCTGGACACCATGTACAGTGCCACAGACAGATACACAAACACGTCTAACTTATAACTCTCTTCCTTGTTAAGTCAGGTGTTAAACATTAACATTTTCCATTTGAGTTCAAAATACAATAGCACAAATATCGATTACTTCTGTAGAAAATAACTGCTTAGAACTTGAAAGCAGAATCAGGAGAGTAAACTGAAATTCCTTCGAAAAGCCTTGTTCATGTAAACAAAAAATCTGTCAAATTTACGGAAAAAAACTGTCAGCCAAGACGACAGTTTTCTTCCGTTTACATCACAAAAATCATCCGTTACATTACAAAAATCAATTTTTAAGACTCTCCTTTTTTTACTATACTACTACGAAATACTTTTATACCAAGGTACATTTCCGAATATGCCTGACTTAACAGATAACTAAAAACACAATAAAAATATTGATTAGGAAACAATGAAATTTACGTTTCAAAAGATTTAAGACTTACTTGCTTTCACATTTCACACACTCCAGGGTCCCCCGTGCCTACCACAACTCGTGGTTTAGACTTACTTGCTTTTAAATAAAAATAACTCGAAAATTCGTACACGACAACCAAAATCGAAAGACGCGAGAGAAATTTCGAAGATTCTAAGAAAAACCAATCATGCGGTCAAGCGATCGTTAACAGTTAATATGCTTATAGCCAGTTACGGGTGAAAAACAGAGAAATCCTGTATTTTATTAAACAGTTTTTATCTAAAAAATATGGATAATTTTTTCGAAATGTAGCTTTTTCACAGTGTACTAAAATCAATTATAAGTACTTTATTTGTTAACAAATGGTAACAGATAAAAGTTTAAAAGCTTTTGAGTTTTCTCCGATCATCTGCCAATGATAAAATCGATACCAATTGTGTTATTTGAAATTTACTAATAGTCTAAGATCCCACAGCAGTTTATCTACACTCATAGCGTACACTCATCACGTTTATATCAAATTAAAGCACATGTTTTTCTGAACGTGATGCACTAAGTCTTCGTATGTAAAAGTGCCCGAAACCTATAGGCAGCCTGGTCTAAACGGGACATATGAATGTAGTATTTCTACACTCATTGCGTACACTCATCACGTATATATCAAATTAAAGCTGAGTTTTTTCTGAACGTGATGCACTAAGGCTGCCTATGTAAAAGTGGCCGCAACCTCTAGGCAGCCTGTCCTAAACAGGTCACATGAATGTAGTATTTCTACACTCATCGCGTACACTTATCACGTATATATCAAATTAAAGCTGATTTTTTTCTGAAAGTGATCTTCTAAGGCTGCCTCTGTAAAAGGGGCCGCAACCTGTAGGCAGCCTGCATAATAGGTCACATAAATCTCAAAATTTTCACTCATCACATGTATATCAAATTAAAGCAGATTTTTTTCTGAAAGTGATGCACTAATCTTCCACTGGAAAAGTGGCCGCAACCTATAGACAGCCTGGTCTAAACAGGACACATGAATGTAATATTTCTACATTCATCGCGTACACTCATCACGTATAGATCAAATTAAAGCTGATTTTTTACTGAACGTAATGCATTAAGGCTGCCTATGTAAAAGTGGCCGCAACCTCTAAGCAGCGTGGCTTAAACAGGTCACATGAATGTAGTCTTTCTACACTCATTGCGTACACTCATCACGTATACATTAAATTAAAGCTGATTGTTTCCTGAACGTGATGCACTAAGGCTGCCTATGGAAAAGAGGCCGCAACCTCTAAGCAGCCTGGCCTAAACAGGTCACATAAATGTAGTCTTTCTACACTCATCGCGTACACTCATCACGTATATATTAAGTGAAAGCATATTTTTTTCTGAAAGTCATGCACTAAGGCTGCCTATGTAAAAGTGACCGCAACCTCTTGCCAGCCTGGCCTAAATAAGTCACATGAATGTAGTATTTCTACACTCATCGCGTACACTCATCACATATATATCAAATTAAAGCTGATTTTTTTCTGAAAGTGATGCACTAAGGCTGCCTATATAAAAGTGGCCGCAACCTGTAGGCAGCCGGGTCTAAATAAGTTACATAAACGAAGAATTTGACATTTATGTGACCTGCTAGGCAGGCTGCATACAGATTGCGGCCACTTTTACATAGGCAGCCTTAGTGCATCACTTTCAGAAAAAAATCAGCTTTAATTTGACATATACGTGATGAGTGTACGCGATGAGTGTAGAAATACTACATTTATGTGACGTGTTTAGGCTAGGCTGCGTAGAGGTTGCGGACACTTTTACATGGGCAGCCTTAGTGCAACACGTTCAGGGAAAAATCAGCTTTAATTTGATATATACGTGATGAGTGTACGCGATGAGTGTAGAAATACTTCATTGATGTGACCTGTTATGCCAAGCTGCCTACAGGTTGCGGCCACTTTTACATAGGCAGCCTTAGTGCATCACTTTCAGAAAAAAATCTGCTTTAATTTGAAATATACGTGATGAGTGTACGCGATGAGTGTAGAAATACTACATTCATGTGACCTGTTTAGGGCAGGCTGCCTAGAGGTTGCGGCCACTTTTACATAGGCAGCCTTAGTGCATCACGTTCAGGAAAAACTCAGCTTTAATTTGATATATACGTGATGAGTGTACGCAATGAGTGTAGAAATACTACATTCATATGTCCCGTTTAGGCCAGGCTGCCTATAGGTTTCGGGCACTTTTACATACGAAGACTTAGTGCATCACGTTCAGAAAAAAATGTGCTTTAATTTGATATATACGTGATGAGTGTACGCTATGAGTGTAGATAATCTGCGGTGGGATCTTAGACTATAAGAAAATGGCTACAATTACAGTTCTTTCTCACTTGGAAGCTCCAAACAAATTTCATCGTACAAAGAAAAATTTGCCTTTTCATTTGATATCAGTGTTTTTAATGGGAAAGTACTTTTCCCTCAATAAAATCACTAAACAATGCCGATTCCCGGTAAGTTAAAGCCTCGGTAAGTAAAGGTAAGCTTCTAATTGTCCTAAAATGATTTTTAAATCACTAATTTTACCAGTAAAAATATGATGCGCAGTAAAAAAACGCAATCTTTAAAGTCAGCCATCAGACAGTACGCCTGCTTGGAAGGGCATAAGGAAAGATATATTCAAGAGCCAGACGTCTTAAAATTAATTTCTCGAAAACACTGCTAGCTTTTGGATTATACTGCCGTGCTAGGCACAAAAGTCGTATGTGTACTTTTTAACAAAATTGAGTTATCGCCACCACGTGGCTCTTTGTGACGCATTTTACCTAAATACAGTATTATATGTTCATTTGAGAACGGGAATAATTTTTGAAAAATTCTTTAAAAGTTTCTTCTGAATCAAACACATGGTGGCTTAAAACTTTAAAGAGATTTATCTCAGTTTGAGCTCGGCTGCAGATACCACATTTGCAAGGACGGATACAAGGGAAGGGCGATGGGGGCGATCGCACCTCCCTTGGGGGACTTTTCACTGGTGGTTTTTCGACATTGAAGCTCCAAAAATACAATTTCATACGAGTTTTAATGAAGTTGGGGGAAAGAATTTCGGGGTTCTCCCCTGGAAGTATTTCGAAATTGAAATCCAAAACTTATACGATCAATATTTATCAACCAGTATGCATAGTAAAAAGTAACAGAGACCAATCGCCCCTCCCTTGAAAACTTTCTGGATCCGCTCTTGCACATTTGTGCTTAGCATGGCAGTATAGTGCAATATTAGCCACATCTATACTTCTGTTACTTTAAAATAGACGTATCAAGTTTAGAAATTTTGCTGCGTCTCCATGGAAATCAAACGAAAGAAAACAGCTCCACTCTTTTTTTTTTATGCACTGCTGTTCGGGCATTTCATTTATTTCATTTTTGTCGAATTAAGTTTACTCTTTTACTTATATCCTCATATCTCACTTGTTTCTAAACGTTTTCTAACAAATCTAGACATACGTGTGGCGGCGTACGCTTAGAGAGCATATAACCCAACTTTGCCCGCCGGGTTATGAGGCCTTTTAGTCCAGCGGCCAAAACACTGGGTTTCTACCACAGAGGTTCCCGGTTCTATCCCCACCGGGGACATGCCGTCCATCACGTACGCCGCATACGCAAATAAAGTACAGTTGACGCTCGATATAACGACCGTCTCCGTCCTACAGAAAACGGTCTTTATAACGAATGGTCGCTGTAAGAGGTAGAACATAGAGTATATTGGGATACAGTTGGGGGTTTTCTCACCGGTCGTTATATTGGGATGGTCTTTATAACGTGTGGTCGTTATAACGAGCGTCGACTGTATACATTTCTCAGAAAAAGTTGTGCTTTGTCAACGCTGATTTTTCAACTGAATAGTAGTTGACGCACAAAGCAATTTTAATCGTTTGCATTTGACCATTGTTGCAAAAGCTAAGTGGGAAAAGAGTCAGTAAATATGACAACCATAAGGGGAAAAGCGCGGAGAAATGGAAATCAATTAATCTTTCACCCCCCAAGTCGGCTCTCTTTACACAGAGCAAAACCAGCGAAGAATATTGCACCCATCCCAATACCCAGATTATTGCCCCCATATAAGAAAATTTCGCAGCAAGTAGTCGACGTCAAAGTTCGATTCAAAATGACGATTAAATCTGTTACAAGTGAAAGTGTATTGATAAACTGAGATAATATATACATATCAACAGAGATTGTGGTTCAAAGACGGAAACAAATCTATTTGGTAACTAAAAGTCACATCGAATGATGCAGATTATGCAAGCATCTAACAATCAAGTTCAGTGATATCTAAAAAAAGAAAACAAGCGCTCTTGCTCGAGTTCATGGTAGGGGGCGTGGGAGTACTGTTGCCATTCAACATCAAATAATTTTCCCACACCCAATCGTATCACCAGGTAAAGTACGACGACCACCATCATCACCACCACAACCACGACGACCTGGCCCAGCCCACCCCGTACCAGTTCGGATACAGCGCCCCAACGGAGAGCGGAGGAATCACCCACCAGGAGTCGGGCGACGGGAACGGTCGGGTGACCGGATCGTATACCATCGAGGAGGACGACGGACGCTCCAGGGTGGTCGAATATGTGGCGGACGAAGGCGGATTCCGGGCGGCCATCTCCACCAACGAACCGGGCACTGCCAACCAGAACCCAGCTGATGTGGTCATTGAATCGAGTGCTGATGACGGATATGGAGGTATGTTTGTCAAATTAAATATTGTACAAATCTGTCTGTCTCGAATTTCACGGGACAAAAAAAAAATTCGAAATAAAGAGGTTGTGATAAAATTTAAAAAAAAATAATCAAATTGAACAAAGTCAAATACTTAATAGATTGTTTTGCATCGATAATGTTGAATATTTTACTGTACGACATTTTGTGAGTCCACGTTTTACTAATTGTGGTGACTATATCGGTAACAAGTGAATGCATACCTCTTAGTACGAACATAGCCTTCGAATGATTGTGCAGAAGATGATTTTTGTCTCCAAGTTATACCGTTTATGAAGGTGGCTGGAGATGAAATTCAAAAATGAGAGTCGTCGAAATACGAGGTATAGAGGTTTTCGAGAAAAATCATTCGAGATAAACATGAGAAAAAACATTGAATGTACGCTGTAAAAGCAGGGAAATTGAAAAATTTCGACATAGAGAGTTTTTCGAGATAAACAGGTTCGACTGTATTATTATTATCCCTGCTTTTAGTGCCCAGCTAGCAGTCGTATTCACCAGACGATTGGAATCTCCATCAAATACGTGAACAGCTGATTTAAACCTTCTTATGTCTTACACACCAGTCAATTCGGGAAACCTATAATTAAAAATGTACAAACTAAATTATAAACTCATCAACATCAATAATGAATACAAAAGTTTCAAATGTTGGAACTACGAGTAATTTGTTACGGAGGGAAAGCATTTCTTTCAAATTGAGATTGCATAAGATGATCGAAATTTAATATTATCTTTTAGTGATTTGGTGAATCCAGTGTAATTAAAATACTAATTTTCTCTAAAATATCGAATGGGGGAAATTAAAAGCCTTTTTTTACCCATATTCATTGGCGTTTTACAAAGTTAGCCGATGCTAATGCATAAAGGAAAAATAGGGTTGTGTAGTTTTTACGCAACTTTAACTTAAATAAATAACTTTATTTAAGCATAGGGAGATGGTGAGCAGGAAAATCATCTTTTAATTTTTCTAGGAGCAATTATTTCATGAATGAAAAAATATTTCAACGTAAAATTGCACAAGGTTGCTGAGAAGTGCAAATACATGTTATACATGTTTCGGGATTACGAGGAACTCTTATTCCAATGAAAGAGATTTGAACTACGGGTGAAAAGATATTCAGTAATAGACAGTCATAAGCTCAACTCTTTTGCACTTAAAAAGTTCCCTACAACCTCAAAACATGTGTATACAGTTCATTGCAAATTCTTGCTACTTAACGTTGCATTATTTTCTTTTATGTTTCTGTACTGAGGTAGTTCTTTATTACTTAAATTGTTTTACATAAAGTATTGATATAACTTTTAATTTATTCTCTCCTTTTGCTCGACTTGCATATTATTGAAAAATATTCTCTACCTCTCTTCAGGAGTTCAAACCATTGCAGCAGCACCAGCACCAGCACCCGTTGCAATCTCTCCAGTCGCTCCAGTTGCAGTGATTCCACAAGCCCCCGTCAGGATTGCGCCCCGCCCCACACCCCTCCGCATCAGACGACCCGCCTTGGTGCCTATACGGCCAGCACTCGTCCCCATCCAGCCCACACTCATCCCATCAGGATACAACAGGTACATCACTCGTCCAGCACTCTTGCCCTTTGGAGATTCTCGACTGATTTCGCCTGCTGCGTATCCAGTAACAAGACTCATCAACCAGCCTGCCGTCATTTCAGTTGCTCCTCAGCTGATAAACCAACCTGCTGTTGTTCCTGTTGGCCCACAGTACATTAGCCAACCGCAGTTGATCAGTCAACCAGCTGTTGTTCCCGTTGGTACTAGGTTGATAAGCCAACCCGCCGTTGTAAATGTAGCTCCCCGATTGCTGAGACAGCCAACTATTGTCCCTGTTGGAGCAAGAATCATCAACCAACCCGGTTTATTTCCAATTACTGAATCATACGACCCATTCCGGTCTGGTATCTTTAGTGGTTACAGCGCTCTCAATGATAAGTATTAAATATTCATTCAATCAAAAAGGGGATTTCCTAACACCGAAGCACTTTCCCTGCAGCTAGAATACTTTTTTCCTGATACGAACTGGTAAATCTTATGATTAAGTGTGGTGTGGGTGTTTGTGAATTTTTACTCTATCCGGTTTTGAAGGCTTCAATTACGTTCTGAATTATTTTATTGCATACAGTTAAAATAGTCGTTGCAAAGAAATAAGGATTTAATCTGAAGATTAAAGGCAAATTAAATTGTAAGTACAGTTCAAATGAGAAACAATTATTATCTTAAATCTTGAGTGATGTTCGTACATGAAACTATTTAACCTTTCTAGACATCAAAATTGTTTTCTGGTATCTCTTACGTGAAATTCGTCTTTAAAACTTTCTCTTTATTTTACTTTCATACTTTTAGCACTGTACCTTTGAATTTTTTCATGTTGACTATTGTTAATTTATTCGGTTTCACAACCCATCCTAAAAGCGTGTTAGTTATTTCACGTCTCGTACCCAAAACCGCCAACGGTGAAACTGTGGAGTTTAGTACTGTTCAATGCAAAAAAACTGCATGATGATGAAATAAATAATATTGATTTTCACTGATGAAGAATGATTGCTAAGCTCATCAATAAATTACAAGGTTATTCAATCGTAACGTCAATTTGAAGGTCAATAGTTCACTTTTTAAGTGATTCATTTAAAAAAAACGTTAAGATAGATTTCCGATCGTAATTCATCTTGTTTCAAGGCTGGAATAAAGGAACAGGTGAGGACAAGATAAAGGTTATTTTATGCAGTATTTATATGTGATCGAATAGAAAAAAGGATCTTGGTTCTTTTATTGCATAAATAAAAGAGTGTTAGCATCCTGATATTGTTGACTGAAATAATTAAGAGCTGTTGACACCACGCTAGAATATGACACGTCCCATTCTTTTAGACTGTACACATTTCTGCTTTCGCACTTTGAAAATTCTATGAACAACTTAAGAAGAAAAACAAGTAAGAATAAAGACACCGAGATTTTATGGCAAAAAAAAAAAAGAGTCATCAACTGTGAATTTACAGAGTGATATGCTCAAATGAGAAAAATAATTTTTTTTTCGTTTTTTATCAACTTCCAATATGAGTTCTGCTAATAGATGGTATTAAATGGGTACACTTCCTAAAGTACCAGGTTTTAGTTATTAACTATGTTTGGCACCTTTCGACGCAATGAACATCAATAAGTTTTGGATTTGAGAAGATCATTGAAGAAAGATTTGCAATGAGATCATTCGATTTGCAGAATCAAGAGTTAGCGTTATATCCCAAGAAAACGTTGAACATGCCAACCAGCAAACACAAAAACTGCCAATTAATAAGTGTGTCTAAAAAGGAAGAGCGACAGTGTAAACAATACAATGAATTGTGTAGTTGTCAAAACAAATGTTTAAAAGAGAAAATGAAGTTGAAGAAAGAGGACAGGTATGAGATGTAAAAGGAAAGATGAAAAAATTTTTGTAAGAAATATTACAAAATGGAAATATGTTATCATAAAAAGCAAAGGATAAAATCTTTCGCCACCCCCCCCCTTTTTTTTTGAGGAAGTATAACAGTTGTATGTTTCTTGCCATTGACATTACAATTGTTTTCCTACTCTTATGCTCATATGCTACACGCTAAGTGATACTCCAAGAAAAACATGTTTTAAACAGGATTTTGTTTTTTTCTTTCTTTTTCTTTCTTTTTTTCCATTTCTGAAATTGTAGTTTTTGCTTTTAAATTGCAATATAACTCTCCAGAACTTACGTGCAATCTCGATGTATATTTAGGAAATGTATATATTATGAAATGCTATTCAATACCTCATGTTTGTAAAAATGTAGAAATAAAAATGTATAATATGAAAAATTTGTTTTTCTTATTTTAGTAAGTACGAACTTCTATTGATTCAACTGCGATTTCCTAGTCTTTAACGAGCCTACTTTCCTGTACACCAACATGAATTTTATACCATTAGATCAATACACTCTCAATTAACTAAGGTGGCATGCTATTTTAAACATGCTTTTCGACATTCAAAACTGCTTTCTAAAAAAAAAAAGAAAAAAAAGAAAAATCCCGCTTAAGTAAAAAAAAAGTGATGATATAGAGTCATTATCAAATTTAATTTCGCAACATAAGAGGCCACAATACAATTTCACAACTTAAATGTTCAGTAAATTTCAACTGCTGATGAGTTTTCTATAAAAAACATTTTAAACTCGGCAATTCAGTCTAACATTTAAGTTAACAACTCTTTACAAGAGACAATTTAAAGAACAGAATTACGAAAAATACAAGTGTGTCTCCCAACGTATAATATCGATATTTCAATAAGTAAAAAATAAGTAAATGAAGAAATAAAATTATCTTAACTTTGTATGTGTCCAATACAAAGGCAACCAATATATTCGCAGTTTCAACAAACTATCGGAAGCTCTGCAGCCACTGTATAATGGAGACTGAAAAAGGTTATTCAAACATATGCCGTACCGGATAAATTGCTTTAAATTTTGTGAGCTATAGAAAGTTTTGTTCGTCGAAATTTTTTATTTATTTTTATTCTTTTAAAATATTTCTTTTAAGTATTGTGGATATTCTAGACCTATGTAGAAGGAGATGAGAAATCACGAAGTATTACTAATCGTTTGAAATTATTGCAAATCACGTAATTAGTTGTTCGAAAGCAATTCTCGTTGTTTCATGTTTCTAATTTCTATCCAATATTCCATTTCAATTTCATGTTGCAGTTAATTAAGTCAATTTTTTTAATTAAGCGAAGGTTAGGGAAATAATTCTTTAGCTTATGGTATTTAATCCATCTTTTGTGCTCGAGATAAAATATCACAATTAGTGCAATTCACTCAGAACAATGCAAAAAAGATGTCCGCTAACTATGTCAACAGATATTTATCATTTTGTCAGTGATAATTCGAATGATGAATCAAATAAATGCTAAAATATATATATACACATCGCAAACTCTGTACCTCAGAACCAGACTAACGAAAGTCCATTTTCGTCATTTTTCGGTTCAGGGGAAAAGCGATTGTCGAATACATCGTTTTTCCCCTCAACTGAAAAATGACGAAAATGGACTTACGTTAGTCTGGTTCTGAGGTACAGAACTGTCTATACAAACAAACATATACCAACATTTTACCTCAAAGAAGGACACATGGAATGTTTTACCTTTTTCGATAGTTTTCCAAATCATCGCATGATAGCGTATTCGAACTCCAGAGTTGCGAATTGACTTTTCTTTTAAAAATTAAAGAATTATATTCGTTTCCAACAAATAAAAAGTTTTCGAAATCAAGAAGTGTAACCAAGTTTCAAAAAATGGTAATATGACTCGAATTTTAATTTACCATTTTATATTTTTAACATATCATTTTATGTAAGAATGAAGGCTTTCACGGCCGGAGTAAATACTAGTTAAGGATTCCGGGCTGTTGTGCCGTGGTCTGAATGGCTTTAATCCATACGTTTTGATAGCAACTGCGGCGGTCATCTTCAGGGGGTGTCGTTGACTAATTTGGCGACTGATGCGAAATTTCGAACTGCTGCAAGATTTTAAATTGAAAACGCTTATTATGAAAACGCTATTAGCAGTTGCGATCGAAACGTATAGATTAAAGCCAATCAGACCACGGCACAATAGCCCGGAATCCTTAACTAGTATAGACCATTTTATATTTTTGAAGAACAAGACCTCCGTTGAGGATTCTTTTTTCCGATGAATATTATTTAAGATGACACTTTATTAATTAATTTTTTGCTGTCTGAAGCTATTTATTTTTTATTTATTTATTTTAACTGTCGAACGTAATTTTTTCATGTTTTTTTTTAACTCGCTTTTTTTTTTTTTTTTTTTTGAAACAGTTAAAGATTTTTTTATGAAAAAAATATATCAGTTGCATTGTTTAAAAGGTGCTACTTTATTTGTTCTTATTTCATTGAGAAATTTACTTTTTAACCGACTTCAACAAAGAAAGAGGATATACAATTCGTCCGAGATCTTTTTTTATGTATGTTAAACGATTCGATTGCTCGAAGACGCATGGACCGATTTCAGAAATTCTTTTTTTTTTTTTTTGCTTGAAAGGGTGGGGGAAATAGAAATCGTAATCACAGTGATCATAATAATGACAATTTTGAATGAAGGCTACTCTGGATTGCATAATGAAATTCATTTCTATGATCTTTTTATCTTCAACTAGTGCTGATAGCAGATAACGGGTCACATATATAGTATTTCTATCGCGACGAACTCGTATTGCTTTGAAATATAAATTGGTTGAAAAACCCTTAAAATTTAAATGGCTTTGATTAAACTAGCACACAAATAAATTGTAAAGCAGCAGTCGAAAATTTTGTACTGTGAAATGAGTAAAAATAGACAACGTTTTAAAAAGTACAAATATATAGATTAAAAAGGGTTTAAAACTCAGCAAACAGCTATTTCGGAACTATAAAATACCAGCCCCATCATTAGTGCATACAAATAAAAAGGATTTTTATTTATATATATTATTTATTATATTTAAAGGTGATGGGGCTTGCATTTTGTAGCCCCGAAACTGCTGTTTGCTGAGTTTTAAACTCTTTGTGATGTAAATTTTTGCACAAACAAATACCAGACAATTACAAAGATTAGATATTTGTGTCAATCATTTAAAATTTTAGACGCTTTCATAGTTTCCTTTTTTTTTACATAGTTTATTTTACGGAGCATTTACTTAAGAAAATTTCTTGAAGTTCCGTAATGGAAACATCATCTTGCATCTGAGCTACATTTGAGCTAATATTTAGAAAAGTGCCAATTTGAGTCCCAAGTGAATTTTCACTAGTATTTCAATAGCTAGTTAAAAAAATAATTTTCCCCAGAAAGAAGATAAGATTCTGCTTTCATTTCATCTAATAACATCAGAAAAAAAAAATTTTTCTTTAGAAAATATTGTTTTTATACATCAAAAATCAGATCGGTAACGTGCCCCAGTAGCAAAGCTTAGCATGCAAACAGGTCATGCGCACTTTCTAACTTCCCAAAAAAACGCACTTGCACAAAAAACGATTCTATCTCTACCCCTTTGTTAATATTTTACTTCATTTTTGTTTTAATCGATTTCTGATTTTTTAGCCGATGCTAAATAAGCGTGTCCCAAGTTCCGCCGTCAGAGTGGTAACAATAACTTCCGATCTATGTTTAAGCTCCCAAAATCATTTCCTGTACCTATACCACGTGATACTGAGTCCCTGGTGGGATGTTTTATCGAATCGTAATTAAAAATTTGCATTTCTGCATCTAAAATTGTAGGTAAGATTTTTTTAAACTGATTTTATAAAATGTGTGTCATTTGAGTCATCAGATCGGTAACACGCTCTGAAATGCGAAGTTTTTTATATTTTAAAAATTATTTTATGCATAAGTATAGTCCTTTATTGCAAGTGAAAAACCCACGTGTTTGATTTTGATTTAGTGCGATCGACTCGGAAATAAAAAAAAAAAAACTTTGTCAGTTTGTCAGATCGGTAACAGTCAGAGCGGTAACATTGAAAAACAGCGAATATGTTACAGAACTAATTCACACGTTTCAGAATTATAAAAAGCAAAAATCTTAGGTTTTAGCCATATATATTGAATATTTTTGTTCTTAAAAAATGAAAAGCAATGAGTTTTAGTACAATTGCTTCATTTGTGGTTTGTATGACTTAACAATAGAAGTTAGTAAAATAAGAAAAATTGACACTGCAGAAATTAAGTTAATTAATTATTATTATTTTATTTATTTATTTATTTATTATTATTATTATTATTATTATTTTTTTTTTTTTTTTTTTTTTTTTGGTGCTTCAATTTCTCATAACTTCGCTAAATAACTAGATAATAACTAGCATGTTAAATTTGAATTTCTGATCAAGAAATTAAATTTCCTGCAACTAATTAAAGAAAAGCAAGCAGCAGAGTTGTGTGTTAAAAAAGTTGAAGTTGTGTGTTGTTTTAAAACAAAACAAATGTTTTATTAACTTGGATTTGGTAATCTCATAATTTATTTTATCTAAAAACCTTATCGTTCATTTTTATTTCCAAGAAATTCTTTTTTAAAATGAAATTTGATTTTTTAGCCTAATATATATATTTTAATATAATTATCTTAATTCTATGTTTAAAATGCAAGGAAATGATATCATATTTAGAGATGTTAACGAAGACTGAAAGAATAAACTCAAATATGTAGCTCATATTAACATCAGATCTGTAACATTCATCAGATCTGTAACGGCTTAAAAGTGAGTAATCTAAGGAGGGGGTAAATAACTTTCTTGACCTCCCCCCTTTTATTTTCTTGCATTTAGACCCAATTTAGACTTAAAATCCAATATTAGTTTTTTTCTGCAAAAAAATTTTTTTTTCAGAAAACTCCAACTTCAAATTGGCACTTTTCTAAATATTGGCTCATTTACACGAAAAAGAATAAAATAAAAATATTCTTGAGAAAATATTGAACTGACTTTAAAACTTCTATCGGCAACTGCTCAAAAATTTAAAAAATAATTTCATTCCTTGAACATAATCGATACTACTTTTAAACATAAGTTTTGAAGTCAGCGCAAAAACGATAGGTAAAATGATGTTTTACCATAGTTTTCCAACATTTCCGAGCAACCGATTTTTTTGAAGTTAAAAATACAAAACAACGTGTCTAAAAGTACAAATAAAAATATTAAAAAAGGGTTTTAAAACTCTAGCAAATATTGCTAGAGTCTTTTTTAATGTTTTTATTTGTACTTTTAGACAGTATTTTTAACTTCATTTATTGCACAAAGTTTTCGACTGCTCTCTTCTTACAAACCGATTTTTTTTGTTTTCAAAAATATTTTGATTATGTATCTGTTTCATCCTATGAGAGGAAGGATGTTTAGCTTTTAGAAATCAGCTTTAGATGTTAAAAAGGTATGTTTGACATAATTTTCAGTTTAGCAAATTAAGAGAAGATTGATCAGATGCTAGAAAGTCAATGCTGGCATACGAGAAAGTAGGCTCGTTTAGTTCAGAAAGAAACTTCTGGTTTCTCATTAGAGTGCAGAAAAGCGACGCACCATCCTGAATGAACCAACGCCACAGGGGTGGGCTTCTTCGAATGACAATGATGGAAAACGGTCATTTTCCCAACTCCGTGTGCGTGTCGTTTAACCCCCCATGGGTCTGTAAAGATCTCTGCGAGAATGGACCTTCCGGTGGAGGCTTTGATCTTATTGTCATTCTTGAACATAGTCGGCCCCGCTTAAACGAATACTGTCGGTTCCCAGAAATTTTATTCGATTAAGCGGGGTATTTGATTAAGCGGGGAACATGTTTATACCGTTCCATTTTGACAACTTATGTGTCAAAACGTAATAATAACAAAGAAATAGCTATATATAAGAAATAATTAATGTTATTGGTAAAAAGAGTTTGAAATAATCGAAGTAAACAACAAAATAGTGTAATAATTGAATATAAATATTGTGCGGTCATATGAAAATCATAGAAAAATAACTTACAACTTGTGTTGCAAAAAAAAAAATTGTTTTTCCTCCTTTCACTTTTATTTTTGAAACAGTCCACAATAGTGGTTTGCTGGCTCAAGGTCTTGTGGGAACACTTTTATTTGACATTTTTCTTAGCAAAAACTGTTGCTAAAACTGACATATCATTCGATTATCCGGAGAAATTATTCGATTAAGCGGGGATATTTAACATTGTGTCTATGGGGAAATGTTCGGTTCCGGACGGTTTTATTCGTATAAGCGGGGTATTCGATTATCCGTTACCCGATTAAGCGGGGAAGACAGTATGTGGATAGGAGGTGAAAAGCTTCAGAAAAACAACAGCTTAATTTCGGGAGCTTTTGCACTGCAAAAAATGGTGTTGTTTTTACGGTATAATACGTGCAGCAGAGGTTCCAGTTTACTACAGTAAATTAGCAAATTTCACAGTTTATTAGTGAAAAAATTAGCAATTCACAGTTTATTAGGGCAAAATTAGCAATTCTACAGTTTATTAGTGTGAGATTAGTAATTTAACAGTTTATTACTGCAAAAAAGCTTTGATCTTATTCTTGGACAGCTGAGCATAGGAGGTGAAAAGCTTCGGAAAAATAGCAGCTTAATTTTGGAAAGTTTACTAACTTTTAGGGGATATCTTTCTTTTTTCATCCAGATACGTCACTAGCAAAAATTATGCATACTTGTTACTCCACGTTTTCATAGAAAGTTTTTTTTTTTTTTTTTTTTTTTTGAGCAATGACAAACTGCTATTTGTTGGACCTCAGACGTCGGATAATCCTTTTTTTCAAATTGGCCCCGAAATCTGCTAGTGGGTGCGTCCCGGTGCGCCATTTCCGCGGACGTCCACCGGCCCCTACTCCTTCGGGTGATGGCGTCCATGCTCAGCACACACACCCACACACCTATCGCAATCCGTCATTGCGAAAATCATAATTTCAATTCAAGATCTCAAAAATATTTATTTATTTATTTATTATTTTATTCAGATTTATTTATTTATTATTTTATTTAGATTTATTTATTTATTATTTTATTTATACAGTAACCCCTCGTTATATCGCGTTTTTCGGGAGACAAGAAAAAAGCGCGATATATCCGAAAGCGCGATATAACAAAGGTCACTAAAAATAGTTTTCTATCCAGCATGCAAGTAAATTATACGTGCATATACATAAAAATTCATTTATTCGAACATTAGTTTTTTTTTTCAGTCAAAAGTAAAGTTCAGTTATAAGTGTCCAAACTCTCTGCAGTATGCAAGTTTGGATGACAGGAATTTGCTGCTTCGTTTCAGCAAATTCAGAAGAATAGAAGAACCTTCGTTTTGTTCATTGATGACAAAATAAATGAGAAAGAGACCTTTTCTGAGCACCTTACATATTTTCTCAAAAATGGTTTCGAACTAAAAGTTTTTTTTTTTTTTTGGGGGGGGGGGGAGACAAAAGAAAAGAGCGATATATCCGAATGAGCGATATAACGAGGCGCGATATAACGAGGGGCTACTGTATTTATTTATTTATTATTTTATTTATATTTATTTATTTATTATTTTATTTATATTTATTTATTTATTTATTGTTTTACTTATTTATTTATTTATTATTAGAAAAAGTAATTTATTTTTTTAATTTAACAGGAAAGTAGGCTAATAAGGTGAAATCGAAGCAGTATACTGATGAAGTTTTACTTTTTGTGTGTTTTCTTTTAATTAATTAATTTATTTTTATTACTTATTCATTTTTTAACTAGCACACTGTAATTTTTGTTGTGTTTATTTATTTATTTCTTCATTCATTTTCTTTTTAATACAGTATAAAGAAGTTTTGAACATCTCACTTCATGATAATTCTACCCCACACCTAACCCTATTTTTCTATAATCACCAAAGAAGCAAAAATATCACCAAACAGAACCGCACCTGCATTCTACACTCAAACCCACTTCTGCATAAATTTAATGCCAACACTTTTCTCTCAAACGCAATTACTTATTCACTCATTTAAAAAGACTTTCTATTTTACTTTCTCCTGCTCGTCCTCTGACCACTTCTTCACTTCAAGTGCGAATTAGTACCACCCCAAGCAGCATCATCTTATCGGCCGATGATCGGCCATTCATCGAAACCCGATGAAATTCTCATCGGCCAAACAGAATCCGAGCAGCAAAATCCGATGAATTTTGCTCGAAATACGATGAGATTCGGAGCAATTTACGAGCAGAATAGTCCAGTGCCGATGAATTTCATCGGGAAACTTGATCCGAAGGATATCGTTTTCCGATGGAATATAGCTCGGCTTATTTTCATCGGGAAAGTGGATCGAAAGGATATCGCTTTCCGATGAAAAGTAGCTCATCAAAAACCGTACTCGGATACTGATCGGAACGATGTCCTCGTGCATTAAGGGATCAGTTTACGAGGTGTTCGATGATTGGCCGAGCAAAATCCGATGAGTTGATGCTACTTGGGACCGGATGACAATAACTACATTTTGTAAAAAAGTGCAGATACGACTTTTATGCCTAGCACGGCAGTACAGCAATGTCAAAAATCTTTTTAGCTTTTTCTTTATTTATTTTTATTTTTTTTAAATTTTAATCAGTAAAAAAAATATTTTTTCTTTTTTACTTTAACAGGAAAGTAGGCAAATAATGAGAAATAGAATCAGTATAGCAATGAAATTTTATGTGTTTTTTTTTTTTTTTTTCTTCTTCTAACCAGCACTTTTCTCTCTCTCTCTCTCTCTCTCTTTATTTTTTATACAGTATGCAATAAAGTTCAGAGCAGACAATTTTAGGATAATTTTACTCCACCAGAACCTATTTTCTTGTAATTACCAAGAAAGCAAATATGTCACCAAGCAGTACTGCATAAATTTAATGCAAACACTTTTCTCTCTAGCGCAATTACTTATTCAGTCATTTAAAAACACTTTCGGTTTTACTTTCTCCTGCTCGTCCTCTGAGTGAGCACTTCTTCACTTCACGTGCGTGTCACGAATTGGAGCACCCCAGTGAGGACACTTTGACCAAGCAAAAAAGATAGAACTGGTTCCGACTGGTGTCACCACATCAGCTCTAATCAGCTTGCGCCTCGCGTCTGTCTTGTTAAGACGTGACGGCAATTTGGACATTATTAACATCCCATTGTCTAACCGTGGTAATTCCGTAACAGAAGCGTGTCAGAAGGCTGGGTGGGATAGTTGCAAGACAAAGTTGCGAATCGTGTCATTATGGTTTTTGTTTGAATTGCTTTTATGTGCTCGGGGAAGATATTGTTTGTTCTATTTCGCCAGTTTGTTTACACTGTAAAATATTAATGTTGTTTTTACAGTATAATACAGATAACTTTACAGTAATTTTACGGTAATAAACTGCAAAATTGAAAATTTTACAGTAATTAAACTGTAAAATTGCTAGTTTACAATAATAAACTGTAAAATTGCTAGTTTCAGTTTATTATTGCGCATTTTGCAGTTTTACACTAGAACCTCTGCTGCTGCCAGTATTATACTGCTCTTTTTACAGTATAAGATAGCTAATTTTACAGGTTCCGACTGGTGTCACCACATCCTCTGATCAGCTTGCACGTCGCGTCTGTCGTGTTAGGACGTGACGGCAATTTGGACATTATTAACCTCCCATTGTCTAAACGTGGTAATTCCGTAACAGAAGCGTGTCAGAAGGCTGGGTGCGATAATAGCAAGACAAAGTTGCGAATCGTGTCATTATGGTTTTTGCTCAAAATGCTTTATCTCTGCTCGGGAAAGAATAATGTTTGTTCTATTTCGCCATTTTTTTTTTTTTTTTTTTTTTTTTTTTTTTTTTTTTTTTTTTTTTTTTTTTTTTTTTTTAGAGTTTGAGAACCACAGTTGACAAACTGAAACAGTCATTGGGGCATTTCCTATGCAAAATCTTGTGAGAACAATAATCAATTGGCAGAACTTATTCTGCCTTTTACTTTTAATTCACTGGAAAACTCCACTAAGGGTGCAAGCAGGTGGTGCTACATGCTTTTAAAAGTTTTACAGCAAATAATATGTATTTCAACCGTGAAATTAACAAAAACTTCAAATGCGTACTAATTTTACCTTGAAGTAAAGGAACCAGGGTCGTTATTTCAAGTATTTCCAGGGAGGGGGGGTGCAAATGGTCCAAACACAATGCAATTTCATCGGAATACATCAAAAGCCAAGCCCACTTATAGGTAAATACATTAATTTCTCAAAGTCAGGGGGACAAGTGACCCCCCCCCCCCAGCCCCCTAAATGAGGGGCCTGAAAGGAACCTTTCCACCATGCCTCCCCCACGGGGGTACAGTAAATAATAAATATTGCCAAATTATTACATGAATTAACAATCATCATTTTATTACTCATTTTGTTCTTAATTTCCGTTAAAAATAAAGTTTTATTAAAATAGCAAGATTAGTAAGAATAATATTGTATCGTAACTTCATCGGCCTTTTTGCACTTTTAGTTTAAAAAAAAACATTCAATTTAACTTCAATAACAATAAAACACAACAAGAATGGCAGTTATTTCGAACAATTTTAAAATTTAGATAACTATTTCAAGGTTTCAAGAGTAACAATAGAAATTCAAAAAAAAAAAAAAGACCGAAATCAAACGTCCGAATAAAGTCATAGAGAATAAGTGCATTATGCGCAGCGTAGAATTTATCGTAGAAAAGAGTGTTTCAATTTCGTGCTTATAAAAGGGTTAAATGAAAAAAACTCTTTGACTTCTCTGGGGAGTGATTTTTTTACAACATACAAACAGGGCCCGATTAACCTCTGAAGTTAGGGGAAGCTCAGTCTTCTGTAGGGGTCCTCCACTTTTCGTTCAAAGAAAATTTTCGGAAAACCCTGCACGTTGAAACATAACTCACTAATGCTACAAAGATTATTCCTAAAGTGGCCTAGCAAATTTCAGATTAAAGTTTCTCCTATATGCTTACACTATAATTCTCAGCAAATAAGGGTGGTTTGTCATTGAATAAGATTTATCACATCTCAAAATTAACATAAAAATCCATAGTAACACAGTTGTACCAAACTACATTGAGAGAATTATCTTTAAAATCGAACTAAAATGCGGAAACTGGGGGGTTTTTAAGCAATTTTCCTGACATTTATGGACCCTTTGAAATTTCTGAGCGGACGCTCAAGCTTCCCGAGACTTTTGGGTAATCAGGCCTTGCATACAAATTACTTGCACAATTCTTTCTGGAGAGTATATATATATATACAGGGTGTCCACTCCAATCGTGGACCAATAGCTAATTTCTAAACCGTTAGAGATACGCATATAGTTTATTTAGGAAAAAATCCCCAAATTATGAAAGGAATTTTGGGTTTATTCAAAGTTTTTCAAAAAATCAAATTTTGAAAGAGTTACGAAATTTAAATTTTTATACAGCCCCCCAGTCCTATCAATCATATTTAGTAAAACATTCTTGACACTGTAACGTTTAAAACTAAAAAAAAAAATCACTCCTCTACCACAAAAATTGACCGAGTTATGACGTTTTGAAAAATCAAGATTTTGCATTATTTCATGACGTAATCGAGAGATCGCTTAAGGGACCGTATGCGAAATCCTTCAAAATCTTGATTTTTCAAAACGTCATAACTCGGTCAATTTTTGTGGTAGAAGAGTGATTTTTTTTTAGTTTTAAACGTTACAGTGTCAAGAATGTTTTACTAAATATGATTGATAGGACTGGGGGGCTGTATAAAAATTTAAATTTCGTAACTCTTTCAAAATTTGATTTTTTGAAAAACATTGAATAGACCCAAAATTCCTTTCATAATTTGGAGATTTTTTCCTAAATAAACTATATGCGTATCTCTAACGGTTTAGAAATTAGCTATTGGTCCACGATAGGAGTGGACACCCTGTATATATATATATATATATATATATATATATATATATATATATATATATATATATATATATATATATATAGCCATCGCAAACTGTCTATGCCAACACACATGCCTACGCTTTACCTCAAAGAAGGACGCATGCAATGTTTTACCTTTTTCGATAGTTTTCCAAATCATTGCAAGGTAGCGTATTCGCGAACTACACAGTTGCGAATTGACTTTTCTATTAAAAAAATAATTAATTATATTCGTTTCCAACAAATAAAAAGTTTTTGAAATCAAGAAGTGCAACCAAGTTTCAAAAAATGGTAATATCACTCAAATTTCAATTTACCATTTTATATTTTTGAAGAACAAGACCTCCGTTGAGGATTCTTTTAGGACTACATTAAAGCCCGTGCAACGCCGGGCTACGCAGCTAGTATATATATATATATATACAGGGTGTCCACTCCAATCGTGGACCAATAGCTAATTTCTAAACCGTTAGAGATACGCATATAGTTTATTTAGAAAAAAATCTCCAAATTATGAAAGGAATTTTGGGTCGATTCAATGTTTTTCAAAAAATCAAATTTTGAAAGAGTTACGAAATTTAAATTTTTATACAGCCCCCCAGTCCTATCAATCATATTTAGTAAAACATTCTTGACACTGGAGCGTTTAAAACTAAAAAAAAATCACTCTTCTACCACAAAAATTGACCGAGTTATGACGTTTTGAAAAATCAAGATTTTGAAGGATTTCTCATATGGTCCCTTAAGCGATCTCTCGATGACGTCTTGAAATAATGCAAAATCTTGATTTTTCAAAACGTCATAACTCGGTCAATTTTTGTTGTAGAGGAGTGATTTTTTTTTTAAGTTTTAAACGTTACAGTGTCAAGAATGTTTTACTAAATATGATTGATAGAACTGAGGGGCTGTATAAAAATTTAAATTTCGTAGCTCTTTCAAAATTTGATTTTTTGAAAAACATTGAATAGACCCAAAATTCCTTTCGTAATTTGGAGATTTTTTCCTAAATAAACTCTATGCTTATCTTTAACGGTTTAGAAATTAGCTATTGGTCCACGATTGGAGTGGACACCCTGTATATATATATATTTATTTACTTTTGACCCACAGCTCACTTGGCTCCTTCAAACGAGACAACATATTATTTCGTCGGCTGCCCGTCCCGCCTGGAGACGGCCCATGTCCGAACTGCCCTTTAGATACCCGCGCCATGGGCGTATCTAAAACCTACCCGAAAACTAGGAATCAGCACTTAGGAGGGGGCCCGGCTAGGGACTGAAGTAAGAGGTTTAAAATCAGCATAATGAGAGGAGGCAGGGCAACAAAGACGACGTGCGGCCCACCCTGACTCTTTGCGGCCTTAATGGGACAGAGTGTTCTGTCCCGCAATTTTGATACCAACTCCAAGTCACTTGAAACAAGTACATTAAAAAGTGGTTCCGAATTAATATCTCTAAAGGGAAAATTTAACATAAAAAAAGATTTTTAAATCTAAATACTATTTCTGTCAGCCTAATTCGCACTAAAAAGTATGCAATAAAATAACTATATGATTTCTTGATGACAACAGTCGAAAATTTTAGTTGATCTAATTATCTCTTTATATTTTGATAAATTCTATGGCAGCCTATAAAATTTAGGTTAAAAATTTAGAGATAAAATAGGCGGTATACAGACTAGTATACGCTTTACTTATACCACCTATTTCATCTCTAAAATATTTATTTTAAATTTATTGGCTGCTTTGGAATTAATCAATAATAGTATATAATTCGGTTCATGCAATGAATTATGTCTTCTGAACAAATAAAAAGGTAAATTGCAACTTTTAGGACACAAAAATCAATGCAAAGTAAAACTTGTCTGTAACCTGTCTGTGTTGAATTAATATATTTTTTGCTATCAAAACCTGATTGTAAAAGTGCTCTTTTTTGACCCATTTTACCACCTGACCCTACCGATTAGCTTTTGCCTTAATATCCTAGTCATGTTAAAATATAACTAAGGCATTAAAATCAAGTTTTAAATATATTAAAACTAAAACACATACCTCTCTTTTTCAACTCGTTATATACAAAAATACAATTTTTAACATCTAAATTTTGGACACATTCATGAAGTATCTCAGGGCTCAGTTCATCCTCTTCCATATATACAACAGGTGGATCAAATGCCTAATAAAATTTATATACAAATCAAACTTGCATATTTTATGGATAAGCAAAAAAATAAGCACAAATTTTAAATTTGTAAATTTGTCATGGAGAATCAAGATTAAGGTGTAACAAACTGACACCCAGCTAGGAGTAGTCTACCTCATAAGTTTAGTAAGCAAAAGACAAAAGCCCCTATTTTGTGAGTCTTCTAAATATTTAAAATAATATTTTTTAAAATTTATAATAAGTGGTTATTTTAATCATGAAATCACTTCTTAACTTTTTCTTTCCTTCTTTCGTTATCTTTTATACGGGATATGGTTTTTAAGATGGAAAAGGGGGTGATAATTCAGTCGAGCCCACTTCATGGAATAGCCATTTTGAGACAAAAATATATTCTAACAAGTCAGATATTCCATTATCCGGGATCAAAATAGTGCATTGCAATGGTTTGGTACATCGAAAATGTATTATAATAAGCGGGATATTACTTTAACCGATATTCTAATAATCGGCTCGACTATAAATTATATACACTAGGTTTTTTTTATTGAAGAAAAGGCATAAGTTATCCTTATTGACAGGTAGATTTCGAATTATTACTATAAGCTGGTTGAAAATATACTGGGTGAATGAGAAACTGTAGCGACAAAGGAAAATTCGTTATTCCCAGGTTTCACTATATCACTAATCATGCAGGAAAGATACCGGCAAATAATTTTGAAATGTATGAATAGTTGAATTTACGAATTTTGATTTTACCGAAAAATTTACTACGAAGAAAGCTACTCTTTCATGTAAGAGCAAAGTCTTTTGTTTTTAATTTGATTTTCTTCTAATTTTGCTTTTTGTTTCATTTCCAGCATTCTATAATTATGGATGATTTGTTTTTGGTTTTTCTCGTCCATTGGATTTCCCAAAAGGAGGAGAAACAAAAAAGAACACGTCTTCGGCACCTCATTGGCAACTTCTACAGAGGAGGAAAGGGTTGGTGGTGGCATTAGGTGGGTGGTCATCGTGTGTTACATTGAACGGAGAGAATGAACTTGTGCTCTTGAACAAGAAAGCAAAGAAAGGTGCACAAAAGAAACACAAGAGCCTGTTTCTCACCTTTTGTCCGAGTGATGTTGCAAACAGAAATCGATCGCTTAATGATCCATTGAAGTTCGAAGAGTTCTAAACATGGGGATGAAGATTCCTTTTTGACTCGCTCACCCCCAAAGTCAATAGAAGTAAATTCTGCTTCCTTTTGTTAACAACAGTTCCCTTCAATGTTGGACAACGTTAGTCCTTTTCCTGAACTCTAAATAGTGTAAATTAGTTGAAATGTAAGAAAGCTTTGACGATGAGTTCGTTCTTCTAATGATGAACTTCTCTACACTGCAAAAAATAAATGTTGTTCTTACAGTATAATACAGCTAATTTTATAGTAATTTTGCAGTAATAAACTACAAGTTGCTAATTTTACAGTAATAAACTGTAAAATTGCTTATTTTATAAGAAACTACTTTGATACCCCCCCCCCCAAATCGGAAATTTGGCGACTTTTTTTCTCGCCAAGCAAAATATCTGTTTTTGTTGCTGCCACAAAAAAAAATTATTGCCACAAAACTTTGAAAAAAAACTCAAAAATGGTACAAAACACAAGAAAATACTAAATTTGGCAACAGCAAAAACCTAAAAGCTGAAAAAACCTGAATTGGCAACACCAAAATAAGAAAAAGCAACCCTAAAAAGTCTATAGGGAGTGCCAGATTTGGCACGTAATTTTTTGGGGGGTATATCAAAGTTGTACCTTTTATAATGATAAACTGAAATTGCTAGATTCACAGTTTATTACAGTGCATTTTACAGTTTTAAGCTGTAACCTCCGCTGCCTGTATTATACTGTTGGGCCTGTATCATGCCGTTGTTTTTACAGTATAATACAGCTAATTTTATGGTAATTAACTAAAATTGTTAAATTTACAGTAATAAACTGTAAAATAGTTAGTTATTACTGAGCATTTTACAGTTTTAAACTGAAACGTCTGTTTTCAGTATTATGCTGCAAAAACAACAGGTTATTTTATGCAGTGTGGAATAGTACTTCTGGTGGATAAGCAAGATTTATTTTTATTAAAATTTTCAAATCCTGTCAAAAATGCAAAAAAAAAAAGAAAAGAAGTGCATTTTAAACGATGGGTAATGCTAAATAGAATAGAGAGAGGGAAAAAGCTCAAAAAGCAGAGCCTGAAGCTCGACAAAAGCGGGGTAAAGCAAAAGAAATAAAAAAACGGATTAAAAGAAATGAATATGAAACTAGCTGTCGTGGCCGTCACGAAACTTTCTTCTATATCTATCTTATGAATTCCGGTTACAAAATAAAATACGTACTCGCCCAAAAAATTGGAGAGAGCTCCAATTTCCCAATTATCGTAATAACCCTGCAAATGCAGAATCAATGAGCGAAGTTGGAAATCATTGCAAAAGCCTTGTTTAGATTAATTGCAAACATTTTATTTGTTAGTAAAAAGAAATTGGCAACAGTTAAAAATTTCAAATCATTGACAGTTTTCAGCTGTTTTGATAATTAAATAGCGTGAAAGCGATTTTTTAATGAATTTATTTTTCGCATTGTTGGCTAAGCGCAAAAATCACCCCACCCTCCCCCTGGGGCGATTGGCGCCAAAATTTAATCGATGCTTGCTTTCTTATTGGGTTAGTGTTATTCCAAATTTCATTCAAATCTCAGCAATATTTCTCGAGATACAGTAGGTGCAATGACAAAATAAGCACTTTTAATTGCTCCACCCCCTTTGAGATATTGACACACAAATTGAATCAGCACTTGTACTCAGTAGGGTCTACCTATGGACTAATTTTCGTTTGATTCCGCCGGTTACTTCATGAGATATAGCAATCACCCACGCACAGAACACGTGCGATTGCTCCACCCCCTTGGAGGAATTCGCTAAAAAGAGTCAGGTGCACCAGTTCACATGGTGGTACATATGTGCAAAAATTTTTGTTCGATTTCATGCAGTAGTTTTTGCTCTAGCGCGGCCACAAAAACTGGTCACACACACACAGACACACAGACAGGCATTTTCCAAAAATGATCGAAATGGACTCAGCGCACCTCAAAACGTGCAAATCCGTCAAAATTCGACATTCGATAATTTTCACGAATCCAATACTTTCTTCTATATATTAGATATAGAAGAAAGTAAAAAGGAACCAAGTAGATTGATTATTGGCTCATCTCTAGGCCGAATAAGTCTTTATTCCTGGTTTCTGATTCTCAAGTTTCTTTTAATTTTTCCCTCAGAGAGAAAAAAAAAGAAGAAAATTAAAATTGCAAAAATCGGGAAAAGTCAGATTCGTCAAAATAATTTCAAGCTTGCTTTTCCAAGTTCCGCCTTTTCATCGCAATTATGATTTTTATTATCTTCAATTAAAAGAAATCTCGTCACCATAGTATTTTTTGAAATCATTATTTTAAATTTTTTGTGATAAGTCTAAGACATCAATTCAAGTGAAACAAGGACGATCGCAACTCACCAATGCAATCGCAAATTCCCAAATTTGGATTCGTTGCAATCGCTACGAGATGCGATTCTAATGTAATTCGACTTCCAGTAGCGATTGCAATTTGCGATTGCAATGGTGTTTCACTTGAATTCCTGCCTAAGATGCGTCCCAAATTAGAAATCTTGCGCTAGAGGCGGGGGATACGGATGAAACTGATTCGATAGTAAATTTCTTGCTAAAAACGCGCTCACACTTTTAAAATTTTGATACCAATCGGAAGGGCGGATTTCTCTGCATTTTATGAATAATATATTTTAAGTGAATAATTTTTCCTTTTTCAAAAAATTACTAACCCCATTTTATAAGGTAATTGAAGGATTTGGAGGATGAAAAGGCACTTTTTGAGTAACACTTTTTGAGAACACACTCTGGACAATGGTAAGCAATGGATACAGGCAAGCAAATAAAACTTTGTACATCAAAAAGCAGATGTCATTAGAGCAACTTTACACGCTCCCTTAAGGGGTTACAGTACCTTTCTAACAAATTTCTTTAATTTAAGTGAAAAAGTTAATTCTTTGAAATATTTGTTTCTGCACTTGTTTAAAAATCAATAATTTATTTTCAAACATCAAAAATTTTGAAAACTTTTTTTGAAAATTTGAAAAATGTAAGAAAATTTCAGTTTTTTTAAAACCCTAAGGCTTTTTTGTTTCTGCACTAATTTCAAAATTTCTTTTTGCAAAATGATCACAAGGAAAACCTCAACAAATCTGTGCATTCATTTTCTTATATTTTGATTAGAAAATATTTTGTGACCTTTTATGTAAAAAAATCTTAGAAAATTTTGTTCTTCGAGGTTTAACAAATTCTAAAAATTTTTGTAATTTATAAAACGCTTATTCAATGCACAGTTTTGTTAAATATATTATCTTGAATGCAAAAAATATTGCTTTAAAGTTATATCTTTAATAGAAAAAAATCCTTAGCATTTCTAGTATCATAGAAACACTAAAAACTGATCACCGAGAAAAAGCACTTTAAAGTTTGGCTTTTCCATTAGAACACATAGCATGTATGCCCTAAAGTCACTCATAACTTTTTAAATAATTTAGCTAGAACAATGCTGTTTTTTTCTGAGTGTTTTAAATAACTTTTACTTTTGAAATAAGCAATAAAATTTTTTTTAGTCTTTTGGTCATTTTTGAGGTACTGTAACCCCTTAATGGCAATACCAGAAAACAATAAAGATGCAACAACAAAACTTTGAACTTTAACTACTCGCAATTTCGGTTTTGTCACATAACCGAACCCCTTAATGTCCCAAGCCCTTCAATTGCGAAGAACACGGTTCTGATTCTCCGCGAGTCTTCCACATTTAAGTTTTTACGGTGATGATTTACTGAATGCGGAAATGAAAGTGCGTTGTTAGTTGTTTTTAGCTTTTCAAGATAATTTTTACATTCAATGTTGTCATTTTTAGCTATAATTCAAATGTATGTGTTGTGCTAGCAACCTGTTTTTAGTTATTGCTATTGCATTCATTAATATCGTTTTTTGACTACTGTTCTACTATCCGCGGAATTCGCTCGCTTATCCGCGATTATCGTGCACTACAAAAAAACAAAACGTTGCTGTTACAGTACAATACAGATAATTTTGTAGTAATAAGCTGTAAAATTACTAATTTTAGAGTAATAAACTACAAAACTGCTGATTTTACAGTTTATTACCGTACATTTTACAGTTTTAAACTATAGAAACTCTGCTTTCAGTATTATACTTTAAAAACAAGTTTTTTTTACGGTGTGCCACCCTATTCCGCGGATAATAGGGAGCTTACAGAAAAAAAAATTAAGAATATTTCATGCTTATGGATAATTAAAAAATATATTGAAAGAGAGGGGCTACAGAACAGACTACTCACAACAATAGCTACTTCACTGAACAAATTAACTGTTGTTTTTACAGTATAATAATACTGGCAGCCGAGGTTCCAATTAAAAATTGTAAAATGCACCGTAAAAAACTGTAAAACTAGCAATTTTACAGTTTATTACCGTAAAATTTAGCTGTATTACGCTGCAAAAACAACAGTATAATAGTGGCAGCCAAGGTTCCAGTTTAAAACTGAAAAATGCATGGTAATAAACTGTAAAATCAGAAACTTTACAGTTTAATACCGTAAAATTAGCGACTTTAGAGTTTAATACTGTAAAATTAGCAATTTTACAGCATAGTACTGTAAAATTAGCAATTTTACAATTAATGACTGTAAAGTTAGCAATTTTTACAGTTTATTACCATAAAATTACGGTAAAAACAACATTCATTTTTTTAGTGTTACAGTTGCAAAGGTTTTTTACCAACTGCGCAACACACTGAACTCAGCTCTCATTGCTTTTCCAAGGCAACAAAAAAATGACCTTCTATTTCTACATTCTACATCCCTTTCTCATTATTTCCAGAAGTGTTTGCGTGGTGCCGGATTTACGAAACGCCAATAATTCTTACTTTCCTCCAAGAAGATAATATGTCATTATACTGGCGGCATTCCGCACTGTAATCCGCCAAGAGACAGATCTCCTTTTGATTACCAACAAAAAAAGAAGGTGCAAATTCACAAATGCTTTCGACACTGATCGATTCAAGGTAGGGGAGGCGCGCACCGTGCAAGGCCACTCTCCAATTGGAAGCCGGGAACCAGGGGGTGGGTCGTGCACGTTGAGCAGCGAATACAGCAGGATTCCCAAGTTTGGCTCTTAATAGCTATTTCGACTGTTTTTTATTCACACTCACTACAAAAAAAAAAGGGAACTGTTGTTTTTACAGTATAATACTGGCAGTAGAGGTTCCAATTTAAAACTGTAAAATGCACAGTAATAAACTGTAAAACTAGCAATTTGAGTTTCCTACTGTAAAGTTAGCAAATTTTCAGTTTATCACCGTAAAATTTAACTCCATTGTACTGTATAATTCTGGCAGCATAAATTCTAATTTAAAACTATAAAATGCATGGTAATAAACTGTTAAATTAGCAACTTTACAGTTTACTATTGTAAAATTAGCAATTTTACCGTTCACTATTGTTAAATTAAAAACTTTACAATTTACTAGTCGACGCTCGTTATAACGACCACACGTTATAAAAACCATCCTAATATAACGACCGGTGAGAAAACCCCCAACTGTATCCCAATATACTCTATGTTCTACCTCTTATTGCGACCATGCGTTATAAAGACCGTTTTCTGTAGGACGGAGACGGTCGTTATATTGAGCGTCGACTGTATTGTTAAATTAGCAACTTTACAGTTTACTATTGTTAAATTAGCAACTTTACAGTTTACTGTTGTTAAATTAGCAATTTTACCGTTTATTACTGTAAAATTAGCAGTGCAGTATTATATTGTAAAAAGAACATTCATGTTTTACAGTGTAAAAACGATTGCAGAACAAAGTCACAGAACAAATTCGGGGATAACTCTTTGAGGTTCAATTAACTTGGAAGAAAAAGAAGGAAATCGTGATGAGATACTTGAGGGACACAGAAGCTAACAGTTCGGCTCAAATATTTGAAAGTTTCACTCTTACATTCGATTTCTTATCGAAGTTGCTTCTGGGTTTATTTCTATGCATCGAAAATCCCTTTTCCCCGTAGAAACGTCGCGTCGTCCGAAGAGGTTATAAATTTTTAAAAGTTTGACACAACAGAGCAGGGGCAGATACAAGATAGGGGCGATGGGGGCGATCACCCTCCCTTCAGGGACTCTCATTCAGTAAATTTTCAAACTCAAAAAACTTCATTTTAGACGAGTTAAAATGAGGTTGAAGGAAGGAAATTTAGTCTCTCCCTCGGAAATGTTTCGAAATTGAAGTCAGAAACTTATGTTATCAATATTTACAAACCAGTATGCATAGTAAAAAGTAACTAATAAAAGTCAACCGCCCCTCCCTTGAACAAGTTCTGGATCCGCCCTTGCAACAGCGTATTTATTTGTAGAAAGCTTGCGAAAAGCTTGGGTTGAATTCTAGATGACAAAATTCAAATTATTTTTATTTATTTATTTATTTATTATCATCATCATCATCATCATTATTATTATTGTTGTTGTTATTATTATTATTATTATTACTATTATTGTCATATTATTGATTAACAGATGAACTTATTTATTTATTGTTTGTTTACTGGAGATTGGAACTTTTGGCTAATTTCATGAAGCAGTTTGGCGATTTTCCTTGATGTTTACCTGGCAACCCTGGAATAAAGCTGCATTTTGTGACTTCAACTTCGAGGGAAATTCTGGGGGATGAGAACCAAATCTCCTACTTGTGCCTCATTACTGCACTCCCTTCCTAGATTTGCGTGCTCACATTTTAATAATGACCTCCTCCCCCCCTCAAAGAAATGCTGGATGTGCTTAACCATGCAGCATAAATGCGTCAACAAAAAAAAAGTTAGGTAATCCATCATATTTAATAACAGTTCTCGCTGGACTTCAACCTTGATCGTCTGCCTTGAAAACTATTCCCTAATTTGCTCATCTAGGAAAGGAGGTAGATACACCCCTCGTCATCGTCACGAATTCTGTTCTTTCATTCATTTCTTTTCCTGGAACTGTTAAATTGCACAGCAGTACTTTTCTTCATAAAGTAGAATTAAATGAGGTTTTTTTTCGGGTTTGCTGTTGAGCAAAGATGACTTAGAAGCGTTATTAAAAAAAAAAAGCTGTCCATAGACACAACGCGTCTGAAATGTGAAATAAAAAAAGAAGGAAGTTTTTGACAATCATGGGGACCAAGACGTTCTCGACTCAAAAAATCCAGGAAAAATGGTTATTTTTCAAAGCGTTAAAATGTTGTGGAGAAAACGGTAAGGCTAGAATTTTCTATGCGATATTTTAAAAGAACTCAATGCATTTACAGCATTTAAAATACTATGAGATTTATAGCTGGAATGCCTAATTAGTGAATTTGAGGTGTAATATAAGAATATATTCTAAAAAATTAAAGTTTTGCTGTGGTCAATAACTCTTACAATATTTTCGGAAAATTATAGTAATTGGCCCCCTATGGGATGAGAACGCTACTGATAATTCTAAATGTTTAGCAACAGTAAAATCAGATGAAGAGTTTAGTGTATTAAATAAGCTCATGTCTCTAAAGACTTCCAAAATATTTTTGGAGGCGAAGTGGACAAGATAAAAGCACCGAAATATCAAAAGGGAGTTTTAAATAATACATGACCGTTATACAAAGTTTGGCGCTTTTTTTTTCCAAAATGATTTTTTTTAAAACAACTCTACCAATACTGAAATACTGACTGCAATTATAACAACAAATGCAAATCTGACTAATGAAAATAATCTGACAGCTGCAACAATTGTGATAACTCCTCTGAAAACTCCTATAAATTTGTATCGTCAGCTACTTCAAACAAAACAACTCACTGTAGCAAATTTATCGATGATTACCAACAAAATAAGCGGCAAAAAGTAGGAGAAAATTTCTTCTTAGGATAGACAAAAAAAACATTCTTTATATTTTTTTACAAAATAATTATTTTGAAGTGATTTTTTTCCTACTGTTTTTAAGTACTATAATGAGCATAATAGTGTTATTTAAAATTTTCACTCACTGAAAAATATTGCTAAACATTTCCTGAACTAAGATGTAGCTTCA
>JAXGGA010011676.1:0-41533 GCA_038373865.1 Uloborus plumipes | reverse complement strand
AGTGTTACCAAATTCTCAGTTGTTGGATATCGACGAAATGTGCTCCAGGCTTTTTTTCTGCTTCTTATGAGCTACCTGACAGTCAGAGTTCCACCAAGGCTTAGGGAATTTAATCCTGCCCTTAGTGGTTCTTGGAATAGCAATGCTCGCTGTATTTAGGATAATGTCTGTTACTCGGCTTACCGCTACATCAATGTCTGTTTCATTCACTACTTCCGGTTGGTTGGTTGGTTATATGAGGTTTTTTGGCGCAAGAGCCTTAGTAGGCTATGCTGCGCCATACGCTGTTATAAAATTTCAAAAAATTAACAGATGATAAAGCTAAAATTTCCGAAAATACAACCGTAGTAAAACTTAGATAGATTTAAAAACATTTCCAAAACTGGCATTAACATAAAGTTTAAAATTGTCAAACATAATCTGTCTAGTAAAAAATCCCCCCCGTTGTCCGTTTACCTTGTCGTGGTGGGGGGGCTTGCGGTGTGGTGAATTCGGGGCGAGCTCTTGGGCGGAGTCGTGACCCCCAGTTGCTCAAACAGAATATCGGAGGGAAGGGATTTGTTTCTCCTTCCTTCCCTCATCACACTTACCAAATTTCGGAACAAAAACCCAAGCCAAGGTGTGTCAACCGTGCCGATGGCTGCGTGGTACCGGGGCCAAGCGGTATCTCTTACGGGAGGCTTCAGGGCTAGCTGGCGAACCATGTCGTATGCAGCCTTACCCCTGTGTAGGGGGGCTACGCAGGGGCTCGACCCCGTTTTTTCCCCCCAGTTCTCCGGTCCATTTATGGATACTAATGAAAAAAACCCTTCTCCCCCTTGTGGGGAGCGTCAGAACGAATTGTCAGCTATCAAAGCAAAATTTTTCATCATAAAGCGAAATGAAAACTTAACTTTTACGCAGGTATCACCTTTTATCATAAATAAAGCTCTTTTACATCATATAGGAGAATTTCAATCTGTCAAAAAATTAAGAACTGGCGAACTACTCGTGGAAATTAAGAATCCGAAACAGGCAAAACCTCTGCTCTCTATGAAACAAATAGGATCATATTTATGTACTGTCACAGCTCACAAAACACTTAACTTTTCCAAAGGAATTATATCGGAGCCTGACCTTCTCTTTACATCCGAGAAGGAAATATTAGATAACATGGAGGACCAACACGTTACTGCGGTAAAAAGGCGGCGGTGGCTGACTGCTTGGGGACACATTTGTCAGAAGTCTCCAAAGCAGGCAATTATAGTTCTAAGTTTTTAGCTCTTAAATCACTTAAGGAAACAAAAATCCTTAATTTTAAATCAAACATTTTAGAATCATATAATACCAATTTTACGCTTAAGGAACTTCTTGTAGCTTTACAAAAATCCCGTAATACTTCTCCTGGTCCTGATGAAATACATAATAGCATGCTAAAACATTTGAGTAAAACTTCTTTAGAAAATATACTACATCTTTTTAATAGAATCTGGACTGAAAACTGTTTCCCAACATTATGGACTCAAGCAACAATAATACCTTTACTGAAACCGAACAAACCGCCCTATCACCCAGAAAGCTACAGGCCTATAGCTCTTACTAGTTGCCTCTGTAAATTGATGGAGCGAATGGTTAACGCCAGACTGATTTTCATTCTGGAGTCCAATCACCTGTTATCATCCTATCAAAGTGGTTTTAGGCGCGGCAGAAGCACCATTGACAACTTACTGCTTCTCGAAACATCGATTAGAGAAGCATTTCTCAAACGAAAACATCTTGTGAGCGTATTCTTCGACATTGAAAAGGCATATGACCGTACCTGGAGATATGGGATCCTCAAAACTCTGCACGAATATGGGTTACGAGGTAACCTCCCCATCTTCCTCTCGAATTTTCTGAAACATCGTTCTTTTCGTGTACGGGTCAAATCTGTTCTGTCGGATACCTTCATCCAAGAAGAAGGGAAAGAAAGGGACTCCCCCAAGGAAGTGTATTGAGCGTTACTCTTTTCATTATAGCAATTAACAGCTTACGCGAACAACTGCCCCCCGCTGTCAAAGGTACTATGTTCGTTGATGATTTCCAAATATCCTTTTCATCATCGAACATGAGTATCATTGAAAGACAGCTTCAAACAGCTATCAATAAAGTCTCTCGATGGGCGGAGGAGAATGGTTTTTCCTTCTCCCCGCAAAAAACTTTCTGCATTCATTTCTGCCGTAAAAGAGGTCTTCATCCTGATCCGGACCTTCACGTTAACAACCAACCAATATCTGTAAAACCTGAAGGAAAATTTCTTGGAATCACACTCGACCATAAACTTAAATTTTTGCCACACATACGAGAGTTAAGAAAAAAATGCTCATTGAAACTGAATATTCTCAAAGTCTTAGCTAACACTTCTTGGGGTGCCGATACAGAGTCCATGCTAAAAATTTACAGGGCTCTGATACGCTCAAAAATTGATTACGGTTGTCAAATCTATGGCTCTGCAGCTAAAAGTTGTTTGAAAATCCTCGCTCCAATACATAATCTTGCACTGCGCATCTGCACAGGGGCATTTAGAACCTCTCCTATTCAAAGCTTACATATCTTAGCACATGAACCTTCTCTGCACTATAGACGTCTAAAGCTATCTCTAAGTTTTTATTTTAAAATCAAACCAAACCAAAACCACCCTTTGCATTTTCATATCTTCCATCCATCATACACTGACTTACTTTCTGCGCCGTCCTTCGGTCATCCCAACATTTGGGATTCGAATGAGACAGGCGATCAACACCCTACACTTTTCTGATTTTGATTTACCTGATACAGCAGAACTTATTGAACCTTGGAACAATAATAACATCACTTTTCTTTATGATTTCTGTAGCTTTCAAAAAGATACTACTGCAGACCTGGTATACCAACAGATCTACTATGAGGTAAAACAAAAATATTCTTCATATTACGAAATCTTTACCGACGGATCTAAGGCAAATGATCACGTTGGTTTCGCAGCAGTAATTGATGGTTATACTATCTCACAACAACTACATAATTCTTGCTCAGTCTTCACTTCTGAAAGCAAAGCCATAGCCACCTCTCTCCAAACAATAACCCAATCAAATAAAAAAAAGTGGATTATTTACACAGACTCGAAAAGTTCGTTGGATGCCCTTTCAAACTGTAACAACAATAGCCACCCTTTTGTGATTCAATCTTTTCAATCATACCATAGGCTAAAACAAAATAACTTCGAAATTTTCTTCTGTTGGATACCTAGTCATGTAGGCATTGCTGGCAATGAGGCAGCCGATACAGCTGCTAGTGCCCATTGCGAAGACCTTGTTCCTTATCTATATATATAAAAATGAATGTTGGTAAATGTGTATATATGTGTGTGTGTTCCCTAAGATCTCAGAAACTACCCGGGAGATTTGCCTGAAATTTTCACCGTTTGTTCCTTTTGGTACTGGGAAGGTTTAGAGACCAGTTTCAACAAAATCCGATGAGTAGTTATTTTTTTATCTCAATTTTAGACCTGATTCTGTCTCTGTAATTTCAATTTAAAACGCCATTTTCGAAGGCTTTCATCAATCCAATCGAGTATTTAGTGTATCAACTCAACTCTCTGGTAGATAGTTGGAATTGCTTGCTACCGTAAATTTGGCGATCTTTTGAATCGCGCCAAGAGCCCTCAATAATGGAAGTTTTCCCAATAACTATCTCAAGTATAAAAAATAAAAAGGTATTTGATTAACAGATTAATCTTTTTTTAAAAGCAAATGAGATTCAGTTTCATATTTCGGAACTCCTTTAGATTTGTAGAGGCTTAGATGTCATGCATTATTTTCCAGCCGAACACTATTTTGTTCTTTATCTATTGCTGTTTTCAATCAAAGTATGTTACTATATTTTCTCGCCAAACATCCAATCAATAGTTCGTTTTCATGTCCATACTATTTGCTATGATATACTGCAATATTGGAAATTATTTTAACGCCTTACGGAATGATGTACATTTAGCGCCAAATATAATATTCAATTTGATTTCAGATTGCCAAAAAAGTAATCAGCTTCATAGAGAATACCTCAACATTTGGCGACAATTTCTCTTTCACAAAAGTGAGATTACGTAAGTTTCTTTATTTATGGAAGGGATAGGGGTTCAGAATTACCCCAGGTATCCCAAATTAGCTACCAAATTGGCGACTTTTTAAATAGCCTTCAATAATTGAACCTTCAATAATTGAAATTTTCCAAGGCACGTTGCTACGCAACTATTTTTGTTTTCGAGAGTAGAAAAAATTATTTGCGTATGATAAATACCTGATTAAATATGTTTCCTTCTCAGAGAAACATATTATTGCATGACAGTACTCAAATGCTACCATATTTTTTAAGGTGTTTGCTTTTTCATGTCTCTGTAAGCAACAAAATTGTTACTTTGTTCTCTTTTGGCTTATTTTTATAACATACTTTTAAAAAACTACAGTTGAATTACAACTAAAATTGAGTATTCTTTCTGCGATATCAATTCATTAACAAATGACCTTTTACTTTTATACCACGGGCAAAGCCGTGCGGGTACCGCTAGTGAAGATATAAAAAATTCCATTACGGGTCGTATAAACAACTCTTGGCAGCGTGACTGGGATGGAGAAGTGCAAAACAAATTGCACTCTATCCAGCCCTTCACAAAAGGTTTCAAATCCTTTAATATTACGCGAAGGAAACAAGTCGTCATAGCCCGTCTTCGCATCGGCCATACCAGGTTTACACACAAATACCTTCTTTGCCGCGAAGCAGCGCCTATATGTATTAACTGCAATGTAAACCAGACAGTGTTCCACATTTTATGTAACTGCCCAAATTTTAATCGTATACGTTTTAAACATTTTAATAATTTTCATCCTTCTTTGACCGAATTACTTGGGGATACACCCCATCCTAATTTGTTTCCCTTTTTAACTGAAATCGGTTTTATATCTCTAATTTAGTGGTTTTATCTTCGTCTTGAGTGTTTTGTCTTTGTTTTGATATGTGTGTCGATTTTACAAAAAATTGTCAGTCCTTTCTTTCTCTTGCTTAGTTTGAATTTTAACCATCATCTATGTGTGTTTTAAAATGTTTTTAAAATCTTATATGCTTTATGGATTATCATCGTTCGGCGCAGTATAGCCTATAAAGGCTCTTGTGCCAATAAACCCAAAATAACCAACCAACCAATCATAGAAGCTTAAACATGCATAATAATTCTCGATGACTTTGCGTTACCTTCGCTGCGCACTTTGATTCAGTTATGAATCATTTATGCTGCCAAAAACTAAATCGTATCTGCGCACGCGCCAAGTCTATTCAGACTGTCTCTTAACTTCCTCGTTCGATATATTTCAACCACAAAACCGGGTAAATTCCGTTTTTTGTTTCTCCAACTTGGTAATACACGGAATAGTTCCGTTTTTTTAAGGAAAAGTTCTGTTTTGAAACGAAAACGGAAATTTACTGTTAAAATCAGTAAAAATCTTCCTGAAAATTCAGGTTTTTTTTAACAGTGTAGATTGAGAGTTGTTATAAAGGTCATAGGCTATCCAACAAATCACCTTTTTTTTTTTAAATTGTAAAATTTGCAAAATTAATGTCTTTTTTTGTCTGCATACTTACTTTTGTGATGTAAATTACATCCTATTTTAAGGTAAGCTCATCTTGCTAATTAAATATTTGTATTTTTAAAATAATTTTCATTCTGTAATGCAGCACAATGTTGCTGTAATCGAAATAAATCGTTAATTTGAAAACTCTAATAGCGTAGGTCTGTTTTTTTTTTCACATTACATCATCACAAGCACTCTGCATACTTACTTTTGTGACTAAGTGTATAAACTATCCATGTTACCCCTAGGAGCAACACTTAGAAACTGAATAACATGCAATTATTACACACTATTTATAAATTTGTGAGTATGAGTATGTAAATCAAGTTAACAAAATTTTGATGGTCCAGAAAAGGGACTTTTTTTTTTTTTATTTCAGAGACCCCCTATCCGAAACAGCCAGGTCGTTACAAGTTCAAACGCAGGTATCGTTTCAGTAGCTCGATTCCAAAAGTAAAGAAAGGCGCCTCCACAGAGCTCGTAGTAGTTGAAATATGGGGACTTCTGCGCTGTGGAGTTTACTCCGAAAACGCCTACCCTGTGGAGTCTACAGGGTGGGCGTGGTCGGAGTAAACTCCACGGCGCAGAAGCCCCATATTTCAACTACTACAAACACTAAATATATAACACCTGTACTGACTTATTTAGCAGGATATTGCTGTCACATCTATTTTTTTTTTTTAAATGCGAGTTATGTAAGAATTGCCTTACGGCAGAAGAAAGTTTAATCATTGATGAAGCAGAAAAGCTCATTAAGAATTTGGATAGAATTGGTTTGAATTGTCCTTCTGATACAATACGCAGGGCTAGCAGTAGACTTTTTCAAAATTTTAGGGTCATTTTAGGAACTTTTTGGCAAAATTTTAGGTGCAATTTAAGATGAAGACCGAGCAAACGAAGAATGAAAGCAAATATATGACCATAGTTTATTACATAAAAACTGACTGAACTAAAAATAAATTGAAAAGTTCATATCATAAATTAAAACCTTCAAGTAATTCCACATAAAAAAGTCGAAGAAAAAGAGAAATAAGTTTTTCATCAACATATTTAAATAATATATTTAACAGTATATATCTGAACTAAATCGGAATTTTCATTTGCAGTAAGTCATGTAAAGTCTGGCTTTAAATTGTGTGTGCATTCAGTTTTAAAATGTTTGAAAAAAAAAAAGAGAAAATTATTTCATCTTCAGTCGCTTTTTCAAAATTTGTTCTTTGTCAGTTTCAAGGATAGACAATTCTGATTCTAATTTCTGCAACTGCCCAGTGCCTTCAGTTATTAAGTTCTGTGCAACAGTCATTTGTACAATGTTTTGAGTTATTGTAGCGCTCTTCAATCTTTCTGTTCCCTCTTTTATCAAACCTAAAGCTAGTTCTTTATTCTTTTTTAACTCGTTAATCTTTTTGTTATTTTCACTAATCTGCAAATCAAGATCATTTTTCCTTTTTCTAGTTTCATCTTTTTCTAGTTTTTCCTTTGTCATTTGTTCTTTTTCTTTTTTAAGCTTCTCCTCCTCTTCTTTCAATCTGTTCATATATTCTTGGTACGATTTATGTGAATCTTGCACTGCTTTTAGTAGAGTTAAAGTAATAGGTACATTCAGTACCCCTCCATAACTTCGAATGGTATCTTTCACTAATCGAAGTGATACAATGGTATGCTCACTGTGATTCACATCAATCATAGCTTTATTTAATGAAAAACCCCTCTCTGTGTCAGCATTCCCATGCGGTAAAATTAAAACAGTTTTTATTAATGCAGTTAAATTGTCATATTTTAGCTGATTGCTACTGTCTTTCAGAAGAAATAAATCTCTCCAATATCCATCTACCCGCGTTTTTTCAGATAGCTTTTCCTGAGCAGTAACATCAAATATGAAAAGCTTCCACTCCTCCCGAACATTATCAATAAAGTCATTTGAAAATTTTAAATAACGAGCAATTCTTGTAATTGCATGAACACTTTGAGAGCTATCATACAATTTTATTCCAGGCTGAAAAACTTCCAAGTCCTTGAAAAATTCGTCAGAAAAGGGCAAGTTCAGTCTTAAATAATTCACAGTTTTTATTAGTGCAGAACGAACATTTAAGAGATAACTTTTCTTCTTGTATTGTGATAAGTTCCGTAAAAAATCTTTGGCTCCCATGCCAATTTCAATGGAAGTAGCTTTTTTCCAATTTTCGCCATTGTCAACATCAATGTCTCTCAGCTCTATACCTTCCTTGGAAGCAACAATTTCATCCTTCAAAAATTGCATCATTACATGCCTGATCAATTTGTTCATCTCGCTGAACAATAGGTGTATTTTTGGTGATTCACTTTGAAAACAGAGGGAAAATGCTCGAAAATGTTTGTGCGAATAAGCGATGAAAGCTAAAAAGCATAAAGTAGATTCATCTTTCAAATGTTCACAAATACGCTTGTATCTGTTGGAAGCAGTTAGCTGTTTTGCCAGCAGCTTTTGTTTTGGCAAAAAATTTAAAAAATACTCTGTCATATTTGCCCACTGTTCAACCAATCTTTGAGCTACAGGGCCAGCTGAGAGCCATCTGCTATTGACATGTTTCAATAAAAACTGTGCAGTTTCCTGCGTTATTTCTTCCATGCATTTGAAATCTTCTCTGCGAACAGCACTATTCTTTAGAAAAAAATACACATCATTAGCAAATTCATCAAAGTTTAATTCCAATGCATCTAAAAGAGCTTTAAATGCATTATTTGCTACATGTACATTGCATTTTCCAATTGGCAGCAGCGTGTTTTCACCAATTTCATTCGACAACTTCTTCATTACACTTTTATTTACATTAGGACTATCCATAGAAAGACATATAATTTTATTCAATGAAATATTAAAGGCAGATATAGCATCCAAAAGTTCATTAAAAATAATGTCAGCAGTAGCATGACCCAGGAACACACTCTTTAGATACCTACAGGTTCCCAAATTAAACTCGTTAGACCAGTATCTGGCATATATATCCAGCTGGCGCTTGTTTTGAGCATTCGTAGTTTCATCAAACGCTAACGTTACTTTATTAGCATTTGAAATATCTTTCTTTAAAAGATTTTGGAAATATTTCGAAAAGGCATGGTTCAGAACATATGCAGTTTTTTTTTCTTTGAGTTGCATCCCTGATGCAATACATGAATCTGGGAACATTATCTTTAAAACATCAACAGTTTCTGTGCATGATTTGAATGACATATTTTTTCCAGCAACATGTAATGCCCATAGAGTTTCAGCCTTTATAACTAAATTTTGCTGACTAAGATTATCCGCAGACTGACTACTTTTATTTTGGATCCAATTAATGATGGTGGGCTGACCACCAATTTTACACTTTGCATTAAATTTAAGTTGGTGTTTTTTACCGCTGTGGTGCGATCGCACTTGGGCGAAACCACCGCCCGATATTTCGACATTTTCAAAGCATAAATTGCACCGTGCAGAATAAACATCGTTCGTCACCGCTTCTATCCATTCTTGAATCGAAACACCGTCCAGCTCTTTCCCAAGCCAACCTTCTTGGAATTTGGTTTTGCCTTTTCCCATGTTTTTAATGATTATGCAGAAAAATACAGAACATTAGAACCGTAAAAATATCGCACTTACTTAAAACAAAAAGTAGCTCGCAAAAATCTCACAGTAACTCTTCGATTAGAAACAGAAACGGCAACCCCAACAGAAGTACAGGATCGGCATGTTTTCAAAATTTTAGCGCCAACAACATTATGCATGTCCAATGACAATGTGAAAAATCAGCCAAATAAACGGATCTGGTCTTGAAATATTCTCGGCAATTTCATTAAATTTAAATTTTTCCCCAACTAAATAAAATGAAAAGATATGCCATATGCCAATTAAAGCCACAGCGAACATCTGCGCAAAAAACAAAGTATAGTATGCACGGAAAATATTATTTCGCCTATGTCTGCTTTTTACAGACCGCGACTCCGAAAGAAAAGTGAAAGAGCGATAATTGGGCCAATATAGTAAGCAGGTTTCCCAGAAACAAAGAGACAGCGCGCAACTCATCCTCTCCCGCCTAAGCTACGTCATGGGAGCCACGAGGTTTCCCCTACCGTCGCCACCAGACATGCGCATGCGTAGGAAAACTCGCGGAACGGCGCAAATCAAGTCATTTTCCAGAAGCGGGTCCGAAAATGCGTAAAGAGTGCGCGGAAGACTTATTCGTTCCGCAAATTGAGCTGGATTTCAAAATTTTAGGAACGCAACAAAATTTTAGTACAATTTTAGGAATTTTAGGGGCTGCGAAAATTTTTAGGAATTTTAGGGGGAATGCGAGCCCTGAATACGTGCCATTTTAGAAAGTTATATACTCGTGAAAAGTTAATTTCTTGTCCTCTGGAAGAAATGTTCTTAAAATCTGCTAAGCAACATGAAATAGTTACAGAAATTACCTTAAGGATACTTCTTATGAAAGAACATTTTTTGGATTCTTCTTCAGAGAAAGATGAATTACAATAACTAGGCTTATCGAAGTATTGTAGTGAAATGGGGGGGGAGGAATTTGAGAACTCACTTTTGCAGCGACACGCATACATATATTTTTTAAAATCTGAAATTTTAATTACTGTTCTGATTTTTTTTTTTTTTTTTTTTTTGTGGAAAATAAAAATTAATTTATAGTTTTGTAAGTATACAGGGTGTCCACTCCTATCGTGGACCAATAGCTAATTTCTTAATCGTTGGAGATAAGCATATGGGTGATTCTACGGTCAATGCGTTTTTTGTGTCCCCAAAGAAAAAATTATCTGTTTAATTTCAAACTTATTATATCGCTAGTAGCCGCTATTTTTATGATTGTAGTGGTAAGGGCTAGACGAAATTTCAATTTTTGGGGGGTTTATCGATACCAGGGGAAAATGCGTTGCCAGGGGAGTGACACTATTAGCAGAATTCTGGTTTCATTTGCTATTATTTCACTTATTTTTCCATGTAAATTCATAGTATGGACTCATTTCTATAAGACCTGTGTCCAAAAAAAGTTTTCGCGTTGTAATAAAATAAAAAAAATCAATCTTGAAAACACGACATGTTGCATACAAGTCGCACCGCAGATCCCAAATAAAAATACTTCCCGCAATATTTACGTTCATTCAAATTGCTTTCACAGGGGCAATTAAGAATAAAAATGAAATTAATTATGCTTATAACACAGTTTTAATGTATATTTACCCTTTTTTGGAACAAAACTGCCAGGGGAGTGACAAAATCACACATTACCTATAAAAACAACATCACGCGTTCTTCTTACCAGAACTTCACGCAAATCGTGATGTCTGCGCACAATAAGCATTACATTATACATACGCACACTTATGTAACGATGAAATATAAAAAGTTATACTTACAAGGGGAAATACTACAGCGACTGGCGCAGTACGCTTTGAGGCACTTTCAACGAGAACCGATGCAATAATATTCGAATTTTTTTAAAAACTCTTAGCTTGCTTTTAACTTTACTGAGTATTACACTGGTTATTCGCAATCAACATCATCCTTATGCATTTTTTATGCGAAATTTCAGTCTTTGAAGTTCGCCAGGTGAGGGTGACACTGTTGATATGGCCTGTTGAAAAGTGTATTTCTTTTAAATAATAATAAATATTTTTTCAATGTTTACTGATGAAATATGTTTCTCTGTTAATGTAAGTGTATGATTATGGCAAAAAACATCATGCAAAGTTAGCAAAAATTGAACGTCGAATATGTTTGTATAAAAATTAGTATTTGGACAGGCCAGGGTAGTATACATTTATGACTATTTTCAGCTATAAATGCTAAATTAAAATAATTGTAGTGAATTAATTGGGTGGTCCATATAAAAGATAATAGTCTGTAATGCTTAAGCATACAAAAACATTAATAAAATCAGTTTTACATGAAGTTTTTCCATTGGCCGTCTGAATTCAAATAGCGTTGAATCACCCATATAGTTCATTTAGGAAAAAATCTCTAAATTACGAAGGAATTTTGGGTTATTCAATGTTTTTCAAAAAATCAAATTTTGAAAGAGTTACGAAATTTAGATTTTTATACAGCCCCCCAGTCTTATCAATCATATTTAGTAAAACATTCTTGACACTGTAACGTTTAAAACTGAAAAAAAAAAATACTGTTCTACCACAAAAATTGACCGAGTTATGACGTTTTGAAAAATCAAGATTTTGCATTATTTCATGACGTCATCGGTGGAGTGATCTCTCGATGACGTCATGCAAGAATGCAAAATCTTGATTTTTCAAAACGTCATAACTCGGTCAATTTTTGTGGTAGAACAGTATTTTTTTTTTTTTTTTTTCAGTTTTAAACGTTACAGTGTCAAGAATGTTTTACTAAATATGATTGATATGACTGGGGGGCTGTATAAAAATCTAAATTTCGTAACTCTTTCAAAATTTGATTTTTTGAAAAACATTGAATAGACCCAAAATTCCTTTCGTAATTTGGAGATTTTTTCCTAAATGAACTATATGCTTATCTCTAACGGTTAAGAAATTAGCTATTGGTCCACGATAGGAGTGGACACCCTGTATTTTGTGTTATATTTCCAGGCTACTTTTGGAATGAGTTTGGAATTTTTGTTTATTTTCAAAATTTTATCTTTACAATATATGTAGACAAAATCGACAATAACAGTTCCAAAAGTGAATGCCTCAGGAAAAGGCCAAGGGTGTCGCACGTGTACATATAAATATAATAGAAATAGCATTACATCATGCAGAATGGTGCTTCACCATAGCGGTCTCATGCCCTACCGATCATTAAGAGAACCAAGTCAATTCAATATAAATAGACTAGAGTTCTGTTAGGAAATCAAAATTCTTAAAGGGTGCTAGAAATGAGAAAAGGTTGGGATACCTTGGAATGTTGGGTATTACTCATCTGTATATTATCTTTTACTAATATCATATATAATTTGTTATTACAGGAATAGATCTGTGTAGTGCAGACTCATTTATGTCTGTTGGCGTATAGCCGCCATTGATGGCGTAATTGTGTCAAAATTTATCCAGCTTCAACGATGCAATTTTGATGCTATTTGCGAGCTATTACATCTTCAACATATGCTATCCTGCTACAGCAGTTTTTGGCTCTCTTTGCTTTATAAGAGCATTTTTGCCTCCAACTCGACTACTTTCGTATTCCATGCTGATGAGAGCATAATAAGCTCGAAACTGCAGTCTATGGTTCGAAATGGTCGAGTTGGCGGTGTATTGCATGTTTCTGCCTTAGCCCTTGCTTAGAGGCGGTTACTCACTGCTTTATAGACTAGAGTGCTGTTAGAAAATTAAAAATTCTTAAAGGGTGCTACAAATGAGAAAAGGTTGGGATACCTTGGAATGTTGGGTATTACTCAACTGTATAGTAGGGGGAAGTTGGGTAAAACCAGGTAGTCGGGAGCAAACCGGGTACCCCCTTCTAGCCTCTGTAAGCGCTGCAATCGCTTGACAAACAGAAGAACTACCTTCCACCTTCATGAAGAAGCAGTGGCGATTGCATCAGAACGCAATAGACACGCTTATCTCGTTCCTATGAAGGAAATTTTATTTGGGTGGTTTTTGCTTACGATTTTTGAGCAAAACAAAACCGAATTGTACTACGTTCCTGTTTCTGCAAGAATAAAGGTATGTAGCTCTCTTTGCACAGCATTTAATTACCTTCTTTATTATTGTAAGTATTTGTCTGTAGCGTTCTGTATAGTCATTTGACGCCATGTCTTATGAAAGCTTTATGTGCGGGGTGAATCCGGGTACTAACCGAATGGCAAAACCGTGTACCCAGTTTCACCCCTTGGGCCTTAACCTTCATGGCACCCCTTAACCTTCATGACACTTCTCAGCAACTACTATCAACAAGAAGTGCGCCAGTGGCTCATTATGCATCCAGGCAGGCCAGTGACAATTCATCAAGTTGCCAAACTCTTTGGCAGTGCCTTTTTGAAAGCAGCTGTGATGCAAACAGCAACAAATGGATTCCAACAGACAGGCATATATCCATTAAACAGAAACATATTTCCAGAACACAACTTCGCGCCATCACTGACCACAGATAGACCAATGCCTGAACCAAGACCTAAAGAAAAAGCAGAGGACGCTCCAAGTAATCCACACATCCGAGATCAAGACTCTACGAACAAGGAAGATTTCACACCTGCAGCAGGCATTCCTAATGTGTCAACACCATCGAATCTAACAGCTTCGGAACCCGAACAAATCAATTTACCCTGTAGTTCTAAGTCCATGTCTCCAAACCCTAAACCTATTCTAGATGCATCATTCAGTGTTTCACCTTCCGAATGAATGCCTCCACCATACACTGAGAGAAAGACAAGGGCGAAGGAGGACAAAAGAAAAGGTAAAACTGTAATTTGGACGGGCTCCCCATACAAACGTCAACTTCAATCTACACTAGAAGCTTAGAAAAAGAAAAGCAAAGGTGGACCCTTAAAGGTTATAAAAAGAAGACCAAAGGTGGACACAATAAAAACCTGATGGAAAGAAAAATGAATCAAAGAAAAGGCAACAGCAAACAATTAAGTCTAAAGACAGTTAATCTAACTTACAGCTCATTAATGTGTCCTGTTATACTAATTATGATATTTTATGACAGCAGTTAACACATGTTGCTAAATAAAACTTGAATTTTGTGGAAACTTTTAAATTTTTTATTTTCCCATAGCAATACGGTTTTACCCCACTAGTGGGGCAAAACCGGGCAAAATGACTTTTTTTACAAAGAAATTTGTAAAAATTCAGAAAAAAAACTGAAATGTTTTTAAGACTGCGGTTTCATTAACAGATAAGTAGAGCATACTTTTGCCAAATTTTGTTCCTCTATGTTAAAAACTGAGTTTTGGGAACCTTCAAACCTTAGGTACCCGGTTTTACCCTACTTTCCCCTACCTTTTACTAATCTCATATATGGGCGATTCTCTGTAAACTCGTAATTGGCTGTCCGGACTGAGTATTTTAAAAACATTATTTTCACATCTCAAGTAGTTGTGCGTCCATCAGTGTCGACTACAATTTCTAGTGCATCGGGAATTTTAAGTTTGAATGCCGACACGACTTCTGCAGAAATAAGAAGGATCTTAAAATGTGTGTAAAGCAACTTCTCAATGAACTCTTGTCAAGATGTGGCTGATATATTTAGACACATGTACATCCAAAAAAGGATGCATTGAAACCCAATGGCACTTGGAGGATTTTTTGAAAAGCTTGTACTGGATGTTTAAAGATGCCCCAGCACGGAGAGAGGACTATTTAGAATCATCAAAAACTAAGTTGATGCCTCTGAAGTTCTGTGGCCATAGATGGCTAGAGAATGGTCCTACCGCCTAACGGGCTTTAGAAATATTAAGTGATGTTAAGCAGTATATTTCATCCGTAGAAAAGGGAACATACAAAGGAGCAAAATGCAAGTCCTACTTTGTCGTACTTACTGCTTGCAAAGATGTTCTACTGCCTGTAAAATTTAATTTTTTCATCTCCGTGGTTAAAGTACTACAATCCTTTCTAGCCATGTATCAGAAAGATTGGCCAATGTTACTTTTCTTGACTAATGACTTGAAAAAAGTTATTTTTAACCTGTTGGACACGTTTAAAGTTTTAAATAGCAGTGCAGTTGCAGATATGAGAAAAATGAATAATTTTTCATATGTGAACTTCGACGAATGTAAAGAGAGCATCAGTAAGGTTTCAGCTGGCTTTGTTGGCAATAGTATGCTGAAGAAACTAGCTGCCCAGAAACAGATCAGTGATAAGGCTGTGATGGACCTACAACATGACTGTCAGAACTGGGTAATTGCAATTGTAAAAAACCATCTCTGAAAAATCACAGCTGGCGAACCTATTTGTTAGGTGCTTGAGCTGCTTGGATCCTAGACGAATGAATCAAAGCAGTGATAGCTGTTACAAGAAAATGAACATTATTCTCCAGGAGTTAGTGCGGTGCCAAAAAGTAAAAGCAGAAGACTGACCAAATTCTTCTACAGTTTGAGTTTTTTAAATTCAGTGGGGGATTTTAAGAATTTTAGTAGATCAACGCAACGTCTTGACGTCTTCTTAAAAGAACATCTCTGTACAGAGAATACAGCCTGCTGTGGAGGGTTGTCAAGAGACTTTTGCTTCTGTCCCACGGGCAGACTAGTATCGAATGGGGGTTTTCAATAAATTGTCATCGAGACAGAGAACTTAAAACAGGAAACATATATAGCCAAGAGGCGTGTTAAAAATGCGCCAGCATGTAATGGTGGTGCTAAAAATATCGAAATATCCAAGGAAATGAAGATAGCAGTCAGAAGAGCTCGAACAAAGTACCGCCAACATCTTGAACTCAAGGCTGCTGAGAGAGAGATAGAAAGCAAGAAAAGAAAGAGACAAGATCAAGAGATCCAAGAGTTAACATCAAAAAAAGTGTCTTGAAAAGACAGTGGCAGAACTTGGCAGATCTGCCGACAAACTGCTTGAATAGGCAGAGGCAAAAGAAAGTTTGCTATTAAAAGCAAGCGAATAGCTTCAGAGCAACAGTGAAAGAAAAACAGAGTGAAATTAATGCTATTAACGAAAAAATTAATGAACTAACTGGGACATTAAAAAAATGATTACTCAATCCTAGTTCATTTTTCATGGAAATAATTCCAGGCTTGTAGTAAGGTGAGTCTTTTTTCCCAATAGCGTAAATCATTTTACTGTCCTTTTTTATGTTTTACAAATTTGTTATAGTCTCAGGGTTTGACTATTGTTCAGAATAGCTTAAGTTTAATTACTTATTAAATAAATTAGTAATTAGATTAATTAATATTGATAAATTTATCCTGTACAGAAAATTCTATAAAAATGTCTGCAATTTTCTGCGCACGTGTTCGTCTATTTTAAGCTTATTTTAATTTATCGTAGCCCCTTCCCTAGAATTTTAGGTCCTTGAAAAAGTCCTTGAAAAGCACTTGAATCTCATTTCCAAGATTGTAGAAGAACGCCGAATAATAAAGTGTAATAAAGTGATTATCGCTCTTAATACAAGTAAAGCATTAATACTTTGTGGCCCAATTGTATTTGGAGTAATAACAATTTTTTTTTTTTTTTTCTAGAAATTATCTAAGCGCCAAAAACACAGTCCCCTGGCTGTCCCAATCCCATAGTCTAACTGTTAAAGATAGCATTTCAAAAAACCTATTAACACTACATAAATTTGGCTGTTAAAATCTAAAAATATACTAATGCAACTATATCTTTTTTATGAAATAAGGTCTAATTACGTATTTCTAAAACTTAAAATTGTCATGTAAATTCTGTCCGGAGATTTTTCAAACAGTCCCATGCCACAAGTTCGAAGCTCCAATAGAAAAAATCTGTTACTCTTGCAAATATTTTTTGTCATGAAGTTTAAAGTAATCAGTGTGAATTTACTGAGAATGGTGTTGAAACAATACTTTGAATTGAGAAAATAGAAAGAGTATTTAGTCACTCACATACTTTATCAGTTTCAAAAGTAAAATTTTGTTTGCGTTTTGAATTCAGAAATATGTACCAGCACAAAAAAGTCCAGCACAAAAAAAACCATAAAAAAGTTTCGTTTTTGTGGCCCTAAATAAACACACATACATAAGTAAATATTTTCATTTTCTAATTTTATACACCATTCAACATAATTATGCAAAACAATTGCATATAAAATTTTAGAAAATCATTATTTGGCAGTTTAAAAAGTGTGCTGGACTTGACCTGTAACTTAAGTTAATGAAAACATATGTCTTATGCTGTCATTTCAGATAATTGAAAACACAATAAGAAGGCTATTTATGCATATAGCTCAAAAATTCAGGAAGATGTAAATTCTTAATTATGTTCAATAACATATGTGTATGATGGTTGTGGGGGAGTTTAAAAACGAATTTAATCTTAAAATGCATAGCATACGAGTAGATCATAACTGCAGAGCATCGTGGGATTTCTTTCCTGTTCCACATAGAAAGGGGCCAGTGGATGGCATTGGTGCTGAGGTTAAGCGAGTTCTATGGTCGTGCACCATGTAAGGAAAAAATTTTCCTAGCGATGCTGAAGGGTTTTTCAATATTGCAAGACAAGAAGCAAAGTGGATAACGATATTGTATGTCAACATTGATGAAATTGGAAGTTGGCTCACTTAGAGTAGAGCTATAGCCAATGTGAGGTCATTCCACAAACTAGAAAAATGCACTACTTCAGAATTCATGATCAACAAGTGATTTGCTGTGTTAACTTCTCACACGCTGACTCGAAACAAGTTGATATGTCTTCACGAAATAAGGAACTAAATCAAGACAAAATCCCTTTATTACACCACAAGCAGTCTCTTCAAAGCTGTCCTGTTTAATGACCAATGGTGGTCAAGAAAAATAGTTAATGAAGATTTAAATAAATCTATTGAAATTCAATTTGTGTTTCAGCCTGTAGGTAATAAAAATTCAAACCACTAAAACACAAGAAAAGGAAACAATTCCTGTCACAGGATACTGAATGAAATTTGAAAGAGATCCAGCACCCCTCGACTCTGGTAGACTTTTTGCTTACAATAAAGAAATAGCAGACAGTATTTCTTCCTTCATTGAAAGACTAATTTTTTCTTGTAAAAAAAAAAATTTCTAAATCTTTAATTACTTGTTTTTCGTGTAAAATAGATGTTAATCTTAATCTTTCACTATTTTTTTCTTGTAAAATGAATGCAACTAAAAAGTGATGACAAAAGTCAATCGGTACATTTTGTAGAGTCCGCAACACAAGCATCAGTCCCGTGGCAGTCACCTGCCTAACTATACTAGGCAGGGGACTTATCTCCTATCATGATTTATCAGAAAAACACTAACTTCAATTTGCCCTTTTTCGAACCAAAGTAATACATTCATTTCCTGAGCAATATTATAATTATGAGCGATTCTCTGTAAACTCATCATTTTCCGTACAGAATCTGTCCGGGCATGCTTTTTTGAAGAAATGTTTGTATAATTATGATAATATTGCTCAGGAAATGAATCTATTACTTTAGTTCAAAAGAGGGTCAATTGAATTTTGTGTTTTTCTGATAAATCATGATAAGGGGTAAGTTCCCTGCCTAGTATAACTAGGCAGGAGACTGTTTTTGTACTTTGTTGCATAACAGAACTCCGGCCAGAATCTGCATGACAATTTAAGTTTTTGAAATATATAATGAAACCTTATTTCATAAAAAAGATATAGTTGCATTACTCTACTTTTAGATATTAATTGCAAAATTTATGCAGTGTTATAGGTTGTTTGAAATATTCCATTTAAGTGTTTAACTATTGGATTGGGACAGCCAGGGGACTGTGTTTTTGGTGCTTAGATAATTTCTCGAGACGAAAATTGTTCTCGTTCCAAATACAATTGCGCTACAAAGTATTAATGCTTTACTTGTATTATAAGAGAGATAATCACTTTATTACTCTTTATTATTTTTAAATACTCGGTCTCGACAGCCAAATACGAGTTTACAGAGAATCGCCCTTATAGGAACGTTTCAAAATAGCATGCCCGGACAGATTCTATATGGAAATTGACGAGTTTACAGAGATTCACCCATATAAGAGAAGAGAGGGAACGGCCTGAACGAACTTTAGGCCCAGGCCCCCACTATAGCTTGATTGGACTTTAAAATTAAGTGTTATTCAACTGTTTAAAGTTGTATCCAGTCACCATAAAATTTAATCCCTTTTAGTTTAGCTCTCATTTTTAAAACAGAGAACTTGAGGATTTTAAACCGAAAACTTGAAATTACATTGCAGTTGTATAGCTTAGGTACATTAGTATTTCCCTTTATTTCAGGAATAAAAAAAATAAATGTTGGCCAGTTTGTCCTACATTTCTGGATATTTATTTAGAAAGCTCAAAATAGATCTAAGAGGAGAATATACATCTTACATTCAAGAACTTATACGTCATGGAAATGATTCTTATTGATTTACAAGACAGAGGAAGCTTAATCCATCCCAACAATAAATTTGTTGAGGCATTATCGATAATCCATGATTTTGTTCAAGCTGCAGCACCTAATTTAGTAGTAATTGAAAACTCTTCACTTGTTATCTGCAAGATTCTTAAATTAAAAAAGAAAAAAATCTTATCACACAGTCTTTGACCGTATAAGAGGTTTTTCGCATTTCCCAATTGTTTTAGAAATGGCATGCCAAAATTTTGTGCCTCTTTTACTGAAGAATTTTGCAATAAAAGTTACTGAAAATCAGTGCAAAATAAATACATTATTCAAAGAGCCTTTATGCCGAAAAATACTGAAAATGTCCTAAGACTTAGATCGGCGTTTCTCAATCTTTCTTGAACGGCGGACCGGCAAAGGCCTTGGGAAAAAATAATTGCAGACGGGCTAGTCCCGCTCACCTGTCGAGTGAGTACAACTTGGGTAATAATGAAAAAAGTTCAAAAGGGTACTAATTGAAAGATCATCTCGAGACATATTTCTGACCAGTAACATAGCGCCCCTGCAGCACGTTGGGGGGGGGGGGGGGGGGCACAAGGGTGCAGAATCTAGGAGAATAGCACTATGAGTTACACAGGATTTTTTTAAAAAGTTTATTAAGGGGTGGGGGTGCACTTACAAATATTGCGGGGTAGTAAACCTAAAACTGTACGCTACAGTGCGTTTTTTAGGTCTCATTTAAAATAAACTTTCAGAAATAGGACTCTAGCAAAATCATGGATTGATCCCTGGATAAACATTTGGGAGACAATTACTTTAGTATGGAGTTTGGAAGAAGGCATCAAAAGCCAGGAATCTTCCAAACAAACTGAGAGAGTAGGCAACTGTGCAGTTACATCTTTGGTTAATTTCTTAAATCAAAAAAAAAAAAAAAAACTATATTTAAGATCAAGAACTATAAATGAATTCAAAAGAGAACTACGTTTTTATTTTAATTTATTTTTTATCTTTCTGTTGACTCAAAATAATTTTTCCTTCCGCAGAGGATAAATAACTTATGCATCTTTTTAATACTTTTCTTAGAGGTAAAAAATTTTTTTTATCTTGTTCTTTGCATAAACATTACTTACAGGCATTTCACTGACGATCTAAAAGATGCTACACAGTCAAACCTCGCTAAAACGAGCTTTAAGGCTCAGTAGCAGAAAGTTTTGTAGCTGTCTGGGACAAGTTTTGAGAATTTTCTTATCAGTCTGCAATTTTACAGGGAATTTTAATTTATTAGTCACACTTAAAATTAATAATATTGATTTAACAATAATTATGATTTAGCTTTTTATCTAAAAAGTTGTGAGCATCATACATTTTTATTTGTTTCGTAAACAACTTTTGGTGTTTTTAAAAGTTTTAGAAGATATTTTTTAAAGCTTGTTTTAATACTGCAGTCAAAAACTGTCTGCAAAAGGGTTTCACTATCTGTGACAATGTCTCTGTGTCGTGGTGTTTCTGCCACTGGGCCTTAAGGGACCTTCAGAAAAGATTCCTTTTAAGCATAGTTGGGCTCATCCGGAAGACAATAAATAACAAGCAATAGTACAGGGATCTGAAATAGTCTTTGCAGTAATTTGTTTTGAGTGTGGTTAACGAGGTTTTACTGTACTTTATATCCCGCAATAAAGTGACCCTTTCTTTTTTACATTATAAATTTTTTTGAATCTTACTGGTTCTTGTTTTTTTTTTTTCTAAAAAAAATTACAGGACTTTTTTTTAGTTTGACGACTCAATTTTATTTTACTTTAGCAAACAATAAATCTTTTCACATCTCAATCATATCTTTCCCCTAATATTTCTTACAAGCACTTTTGAGTTTACAGACAGTTGAAAAAGGCTCATATATAACTCATTTATTTTATTCATGTATATATTTAACATATTACAATATTTTTGATTATGTTTCTATAAATATTACCATTGTAATGTCCATTACTGCATACATAATTTATTGTTGGAAGACTGCTGCATTCAATATGGCAAAACATTTTAAAGCATTCTACGAACTTTTCAGTTAAATTTTTGTATGATGTTTAACATACGCAAAAAGTTTGGTTGGTTTTATAAGGCTTTTTGGTGCAAGAACCTTAGTAGGCTGTGCTACACCATATATTACTATAATTTAACAAGAAACAGCAAATAATAAAGTTAAAATTTCCTTAAATACAGGTCATACAACATTCAAAAATTTAAAAACACTTCTAAAACACAAAAAGTTTGATAAAGATGAAATGAGAAAAAAACAATGTTTTAGAAATATGGTGAATGTTCTGCAGGCTTAATCAAGTTAATTTTGACAATTCCCTTAACTTTTTCTCCTGAATTATTTAAAATCAAAACAAAATAGACGTAGAAAAAATATCTTTCTTATACATTTTCAGACACAATATCATGTAAAATACTAGGACAAAGTGGCATTAGAATCATGAATTTTTATGTGTCCTACAAGAGTATTCTTCCATATAAATTTTTTCCCACAATAGTGGCAGATATGTAGTTCAGATCCCCCTTGTTCATGTTTAACACAGTGTACCTTAAATTTGTTAAAGTTAGTAAAAATTTCTTTGCACACTGCACATGTATACTTTGATTGAGTTGAATGTTTTTTCAAGACATGACGATTAAGAGATTTCTCATACTTGTACGAATTCTCACAATGTTGGCACAAAAAGGGAGTTGCTGAGGGAGGATTTTCAGAAAGTTTTCCATTTTCTTTCACGTCTTCTGCACGATGAGTTGATTTGTGTTTTGTCAAATCTGTTTTAAGTTTAAAACCTTCATCACAAATATCACAAATAAATTTGCACTCCTCTGTCAGAACTCCACCAAATTGCAGCAGTTTGCTGACTAGAAAACTTCCTTTACAGCAGAGATCACATTGGTGCTTAGTTAAGTTCACTTTGAGTTCTGATACCACTTCAATCTCGGAATCTTCATCGGAGCTGACAAACTTTCTCATATTAAGATTCTTATGCACAATAGAAGACATTATGAGATTCACCTGAAATAAATAAATTAGCAGCAATCAGATCTAGCAAGCAGTTTCACCAGAACTATGGTATCAACAGATGGAGATATGAAGTTTTTTTAATGACTAAAAGAGAAATTTTAAATGTTTTACACAGAGAAAAATATTCTTTAAAAAATCCCCATTTATGTCACACTTCTATCATGTAGCCAATGTCTGAAGTACAAGTTTATTTTAAAGTAATAAACAACAAATTATTGGGCCATTTCACGGTATTTTGTCCAAAAAATGTCCGCAACAAAACTCATTGGGAATATTTTTTATTTTTTAATAGATACTTGAAGTTAAATGTTTACGAGAATATGTTGATTGTTTTAAATTTGTTTGGATATTTAAAGAGATATTCAGTATTTAATTGGAAAATGAGTAAAACTCTTGTTGCGGATCTAACAGCTCAAAATTCCATAAATCACATATAACAATCAATCACATTATCATATATAACAAATGAACCTTTTTACAATCGATTTTTTGCTTGAAATGGGAAAATAGAAAGAGTATTTAGCCACTTACATACTTTTTTAGTTTCAAATATAAAATTCAGAAATATGTTACCTGTAGAGAGTCTAACACAAAAAACATGAATAAGTCCTTTTTGTGGATCTAAATAAACATACATCAACAAATATTTTTAATTCCTAATGTTATGTACTATTCAATATAGTTATGCAAAAAAATTACATATAAATTTTTAAAAAATCATATTAATGGCAGTTTAAAAAGCGAGCGGAACTAGACAAAAACATGCTGGACTCTAACACTTAACTTAAGCTATTGAAAACTTATGCTGTCATTTCAGATAATTTAAAACACAATAAGGCCATTTTTGCATTTAACTCAAAAATTCTGGAAGATGTAAAATCAATATTATCTTCAATAACACATTTACTATTGATCTGATGGATGTGAGAGACAGTTTAAAGATAAATTTAATCTTAAAATGAATTAAGAAATGTTTGTATAGCATAGATAACTGCACAGCATTGTGAGATTTCTTTCCACTGCACATGGAAAGGAGCCAGCGGATGGCATTGGTGCTGAAGTAAAGCGAGTTGTATGGTCGTGCACCATGCAAGGAAAAGATGTCCCTAATGATGCTGACAGTTTTGTAATATTGCAATACGAGAAGCAAAGTCGATAACGATATTGTAAGTCAACACTGAAAGCATTGAAGAAATTCCAAGTTTGGCTCATTAAGAGCAGAGATATAGCCAAGGTCGAGGCATTCCGCAAACTAGAAAAATGTAACACTTTAGAATTCATGAACAAAAAGTGATTTGCAGTGTTAACTCCGCATATGGCGACTCGAAACAAGTTGATGTCTTTACTAAATAAGGAGCTGAATCGAGATAGCACCACCTTGTCACACTGCAAGCAGTCTCTTCAAAAATATGCATGGATTGCTGTCTTGTTTAATGACCGATGGTGGGCAGGAGAAATAGTTAATGAAGATTTAAAGAAATTAAATTTGCATTTCAGCTGGTAGGTAATAGCAAAACCCAACCACAAAAAAAATATAAGAAAATGAAGCAATTCCTGCCACAGGATACTTAACCCCTTAACGCTCGCATAATTTTGAAGAAAATGGTCATAAAAGTGCCTTTTTTTTATTCAAGAAAATTATATAAAACTGAGTGTATATACAATATTTGCATTCATTTTTAATTTTTAAGTTAATTTTTAGCTTGAAATTAAAAAATAAATAAATAAACAGGAAAGCCAACAATCAGGGTTATTATGACTGAATGTTTGTTTTCCAACAAAGAGAGAAAATAAAAAATATGTGATTGAAACATTCAAAGAGAATTTTATTGCATTTACGCATAATTTAAATAAATACTAGTAATTTTTTCTTGTGTGATAAATTGCAAAGCATGCGATGCAAAGGCCAATATCACAACCAGGACAATAGTACCGAGTTACTATCTCTAAAAACGTTCAACTATCTCTAAAGACGTTAACTATTTCTAAAGACGTTGCAAATAGACTAGTGCAGCCATCTGGTGTACATACTGAGAAATAAAACATGATTCCGAGCATAAGAAATAGATTGTTTTATTATTTTTCGCGCATTATTTTTGAACACTTCAGCCCGGAAATATCACGGGCGCAAGAAATAGAGGACGAAACTTCACCCCGTCATTTTCACGGGAGCGAGAAGGAAGAGGTTAATGAAACTTCAAGAAGATTCAGCACCCATCGATTCAGATACATTGTTTGCTTAGAGCAAAAAAATAACAGACAATAATTTCTTCCCTTATTGACAAACTAATTTATTTTTTCTTGTAAAAATATTTCTAAATCTTTAATTACTTGTTTTTTCTTGTAGAATAAATGTAAATCCAAATCTTTCATTACTTTTATCTAGTAAAACGAATTTAAATAAGAAGTGTTATGGCAAAAGTCAATTGTTACATTTTATAGAGTCTGCAACACAAAGCATTTTACTGTGTATGTGAAGTTTTTTCCTCTATTTTTTTATGTTAAAAAGTAATTTTTTTATTCCAAGTAATAGTGTATCAGTGTTTTAAAAAAAAACAGCATTCATAATATGGGATAAATAGATTCTGAAAGATTAGAACTTAACTTTAATCATTTTTTTACTATACTTTTATGTGTAGGGTCCTCAACACAACACTTTTTTTGAAGTAACTAATTAAGTTAAAGTTGATTTAGCACTTGCTTTTATTTTGAGTTTGTGTGTTGGCAGTACTTCAACACTAGCAAAAAAAGAATTAATTTATATATCTATGTACTATATCGTGTACTATTGATGTTTGAAGTTTGTGAAATGTAGAGTCAGCAACATTCTAACTCTGTGAAACGGCCCTATTCTTATTGGCTCAGAACGAATTTTGTAGGTTCTCGTCTCAGGTTTCTCACAGGTTAAATGTTAATTTTAAAGCTTAAGCTTACATTGTATCTTTTAAAAAAATGGTAAATCAGACACTTTTGTTGAATTTCTGGGTATCACCCCTTCTGCGTTAAAACTGAGTACTGAACAAATGAATAAAGTGCTTCTTTATAGTCCTGTATGAGAGGGTTTTAATTTTTGGGATGACGGTTTTTGAAAAAAGAAAAGGTTTCTACGTAAAAAATTCTTGAAGTACCTTGCAGAATAATTTTGGTCAAATGTTTTTATGTTGCAGAAAAACACAAAGTATTCTGCTTTGGCGGATAGAGCCCTGTAGTATTCAACAAGAGGGTCGTGGTAACCCGATCAGTAAAGCGTCTGACTCTTGACCGAAGGATTCCGGGTCCGATACTAGCCGATCAATGATCCACCGTCTTTATTAATGGTGGTTGGAGGACGCTAAAAATGCTTGTGGTCTAGAGTCCTCCAAGTGAAACAGTACCTCTGGGAGTACTGGACCAGGGGTTTGCTCGACCCATGGCCTGGATCAAAAGAACAGAGTGGCGAAAATTATGTGTGCAAGTATGCAGCAGAAATACAATCAGTTAATTTTGTTTGTGGGCAACAAATAACGTTGCATACAGGAATTATACTTCTCCGAGACTCGGATGGAAATCTAAACTCAAAATCCTTTTGAACTACTTCAGAATCGCTTAGGTATGATGCTGCAGCAGTTTGGGGCCACATACAGCCAATAATTAAGCAGCATCTTGAAGAATATCCTAATGTCACCACATTTCATGGTTTGAGTGAGTCCTACCAGCCAATATAGAAACAGATCCATGTTTACCATCTTGTGATAGATTTTGAAACAGGATTTCCCTAATATAGAAAACCTTACCTGGAATTTCACCACCGTAAAGGGGCACCTGACCGAATTGGAGGAGTAATAAAACGGAATGCCGATAGGTTAGTGGCGCAAAGAAAAGATATCGAAAATTTCCAAAAGTTTGTCAACATTTTAAAGTTGGAAGTTAAAGGAGTGAATATACAAATTGTGGAACCAAATTGCATAGTAGATATAGAAACACAATTGTCTCAAGTTGATAAACCCTTTTCGGGCACAATGAAAATCTATCAATTGACCTAGTGTTCTGGTCAAACTGAGCTGAATTTCAGGAGGTTAAACTGCTTTGCTTGTCCTTTCAACTGCTGCAAGCATTTTACAATCACAGCAGAAAAAACAAAACCAAACAAGAATAGTTCCCAGCCTGAAAATAAAGCTGACACATTTGGTAAATCAAATATATTTTTTAAATTTTATATTAGAATTGCTTTAAGTGCTGCTTTATTTCCTTACATTTATGACTGGGTACTTTATTGTCCCAGAAAATCTTAAAGCAGGGGACTGGGTCAGTGTATGTTATGATAGAGAGCTGTATCCTAATGAAATTACACAAGCAACGTGGAGTATGAGGTCGATGCGATGAAACGCGTCGGAGGCACCAAATTTTACAAGTGGCCTGCCTATCGTAATCTTTGTAGAAAAGAAGACATAAAACACAAAATTTCAGCCCCAATACCTTATGGGTCACAGGCAAATAAATTTTATTTTAATAATTTTTTTTCTTAAAATGTTTCAGGCTTTGTAGCTAATTTATTGTCAAAGTTAATAAATGTTAAAAATCATGAAGTTGTTGCATGTTATTCATTGCTCAGTTTGATTGTCATTCCATTGCAACAGGTGGTCATTCCCGTCTACAATAAACAAAGTTTTTCATAAAAATAAAAAAAAAATTGAAAAAAGTTTTCATGCACTGTTTTGAGCAGTTTAGAGAAAATGACCCAATGGTAGGTACGGGGAACCTTGCAGTCTGAAGTGAAGTATTAAACAAGAAGCAAAGTTAAACAGACCAGCACCCTTGCACATGAAATGTTCGAAAGCCAAACTGTTACACACAGTTAACATCATCATTTTGAGCAGCAAATAAAAGAGCTACCTACTGACAGAATAGCTTCAAAGAAAGCCACTCGTAACTTAGGGAAACCTGTCAGTGTGGAAAACTTGTTTCTGTCATAAATGTTTTTGGAAAGGACCAAAATACTGGAATAGGAAGTTATGTAAGAAAATCTAAGAAGCATTTTTTTTTCGGCCATGAGAAACGTATAATACTGAAGGAAAAAAATTTAATAGAAGAAAGAAGAAGCCTCTTCAAAAATTGTTCTAAGAAGCGTTTTAGGCAAAGCAGCTCCATTATAATTTTGCAAAAACACACTGCACAACTTTTTTGCATAACAAAACATCCGGTTTGGTTTATTTAAATTGGTAACTTCTGAATTTTCACTGAAGTTTGGGCGAGACTCTTGATATTAACTAAGTTACGTGACTTCTCTATTCCTCATTAAGGAGACATTTCTATGGTAGCAGGAGGCTAGAGGCAAAACTCTAAAGAATGAGAGTTGACAAGTCTTTTACATTTGAGAAAAAGGTTTTTTTTTAGTTTGTTGTCTTCAACTTACCTAAAATACTTGAAGAGAATCGGAGGTCCAGAAACTCGTCATCGTAGTATTATTCAACATTTTTCGTAGGCTGTATCTTCGAGCAAAGAATTACCCTGAAAAAAAATACATAAAAACCAAAAGAAATTAGAATTCGAATCAAATAACCCACGATCTTTAAGGTATGTCACTACGTTGAAAAAATGATTTTCTGTCAAAATTCACATTTTTATTTTATGATCTTATTTTATTACTCAATCATTTAGCTTCAAAATGGTCCTTGAATTTCGTCAATGCGCTTAGTATTAAAAAAGTTACAGCTGTTTTTATAATGACCCGAAAACAAAACTGTTACCGGAAGTTGAGTTTTTGTCTGCTTTGACAGCCGGAAGTTGAAGAAAAAAGTGAAAAACTAAAAGCTATAAAAAGAGAAAAAATACATGTTTTGAGTAAAAAAAAAAGGTGTCCAATATAAATGTGGAGAGTTTTGAAAATAATTGATTTCAAATTTTATTACATAAATTGATACTTATATTTTAAATGCATTTTCCCGAAAATCGTTTTTTCCGTTATTTTGAGAAACGCAGGAGCCTCTAATTAAAAAATTTTTAGCTATTTTAGTTTGAAAATTTGTATATATCTTTCCTACATTATGGTACTTCAGATAGACTATTATCTTTTATTATGATGGTGTTTTTGATTGCTTTTTAGTACTTTTATTGTAAATAGACTTGATGAAATTACGCGAAATCGGGTATATATATTTGATTATTTTATAATTTCAAATTTAATTGATATTTCTCTTAGATAATAGTCTATCTTGAAGAAAATGACTTATTTTACACATGTAAAAAATATGAATGGTTACATTTCATTTTTCTGTCTTCTGGGACTTCCCTCGTTTATATTGATTTTTATCGTTAAACGCTCATGAAAATGATTTATTTCAAAATGTTTAGCTATATATAAATATTTTCTTCCATTTTTATCTTTTTTAAGGTCAATTAATATGAAATGAGTAAAAAAATACCATAAAGGGAGGTATTTTGAAAAAAGGGCTTCGAACGTAGTACATACCTTAATAATACATACCTTAATAAAAAGAGGGAAAAAACAAACATCCACTACCACGGTTCCAGTTTTCTTAATTTAACTGTAGACTTAGATCAAGGAAGTGGCTGCTAATCCTCCATTTTTCCAGCAACCTTTGAAGTAATTTGGCGTGATTTCGTACTCCGCTAAATTTGGCGATGGCATTATGTGTCCTCGAACGCCAGTTGATCCTGACCTCGTGTTTGATCTCAGGTATGCTCTCGTATTTATAGTATATTTCCCTTAAATAATTTTATGCGTTGAAGCTAAGTGTTTTTTTTTGAAAAGTGAAATCGTAAAAGAGATCAATCTGTTCGTTTTAACTTGCGTAATAAAACAAAATTAAGTTACAAACATGCATCAAGAGGCAAATTGGTTCACTTTCGAAGAAAATACTTATTTTGGCGGCCAAGAGTGCTTAGAAGGAAATAAAATGCAAGTGAGTGAAGTTGAATATTTAATCTTACAACCTCAACACTGAATTTGACATCAAAAGAAAAATGTATGGTTTTTAATATCTGCTGGTTTACCTCGCAAAAGTACTACTTCTACAGTCTTCCAATTCGTATATGTATCGTTGCTATTAATGAAATATTATGTTTAATGTCTTAAAATGTATCAGCTCAAGACCAGCTTTAACTTTATTAGTTTTTTTTTTTTTTTTGGTGGGGGAGGGGTGGGGGGTCTTGAGTTTCAAATTTTAATTGTATCTCAGAGTCTCATGTTTCTAATTTGGTAAAGATTATTAAAAAGCTAAAAGGAAGGCTACCAGGTTTGTAAATAGGCTTTCTAATTTAGCCTATGATTCCTGGCTTAGATTGCTTAATATGTATAGACATGAGCATAGGAGAGTCAGTAGGGACGATTCAATTGGTTAACTTTATCAAAGGGCGCGTTTAGAAACTCGCGACCGGTCGCGATCGGTCGACCGATCGCGACCGCTCGTGTTTAGAAACTCCGGGCGATGACGTCAAACAGTGCCCACCCATGTTTATAAACTCCGGTCGTGGTCGTAGCGGGCACGACCGGAGCGCCCGACGATTTGCGCCGGGCAAAAAGGTCACATGATCGGGAAGTGTCGCTTGCGCGCAAAAAGTGCCATTTGACTTTTAGTTTCGTAGCGCAGCCAGCGACGCGCATTTTCTTTTCGGATTTTATATGAGTATATTTTTTTTTAACGTCAATACTATTTCTTTTTCTTTCTTCTGTTTATTTATTAATTTTTCTGCATTTCTTTTTTTTTCTTTAATTATAATGTTTTATTATTAATATATATATATATATATATATATTTTTTCTTTCTTTTTCATTTAGTTTTTATTATTTCTATATTTCATTATTTATTCCTTTAATTACTTTTTTTTTCATTTATTTTATTTATTTTTTTTTCCATTACCTTTGTGTAAATATTTTACTTATATTTTTATTTTAATTAATTATTAACCAAAATTATCTTTCTTGTGTACATACCAAATTGAATGTTTACCCATGTGGGTTGTTTTGTTGGGGCACATTTGAGCGCTTTAAATAAAACAAAATTAAAATTGCAAAGAGTTTATTTTCTCATAAATTGAAAACTCTCTTCTTTCTTCTCATTGATATTAGAATTGACTCTTGACACTTTCAAAAATTATTTTTAGACTGGGTACGGAATCGTAAGATTCCAGACTTATCAAAATTTAGAAAATCTTATTACTAAATCATCATACACAATAAGGAAACTATGCACTTTTATAAAATTAATTTTCATGGTGCAATATCTAAAGATGTATCAATTGGCTTTGTTAAGAACAACTCAACTCAAAAGACGCAGCTGCCTGCAACGGTTGCCATAGCGACCTTATTCTATTCTTTTCAGAATTTGATTTTTTTTTTAATTGAAGAAAGGAGAAAATGGTGTTTGTGTGTGAGTTAAGTGCTCAAATAAAACTTATTAAATATAAAATGGTCCGTCGATTTCTTTAAATGTTGTTACGCAGCAAACATTTTGGTCCTTTCCGAGCCGGAATAAAGTGGACCTATGGAAAATAATGTGATTTTCGAGTAACAGTTCAAGTTGGCTGTTTCCGTCGAAGCACTGTGCTACAATTCAAGAGTGTCCAATGATAATGTTGTTACGCAGCTTATCTCTGGATAATTTATAATAATTCAAGTAATTTCAAGTTCATAGTGCGACCTGTTTGAAGGTGAGTGATATATTTTATCAACATGCCAATTACTTCCGCAAAACAAGCATTAGCCAAGAAACGGGTCCAAAAAGCCCAATTAACAAAACTTGCGACAAAATTTCAAGAAGGTTGTGATTTTAAGGATGTTAATATTTGTGAACAGAAACTTTTATTAATTATTGATGAGTTAAACGAGTGTTTTGAGTTCCTTTTTACTAACTGTAAAGACGATGAAGTAGAAAATTATGCCACAGAACAAGAACAGATTTATGATATTAAGGATGAAATTGACTTCAAGTTAAACCGTATCAAACACGAAAATGTTGATTCAAAACCACCAGTTCCCGTTTCAAATCAGAGTACCACCGTGAGACTTCCAAAAATATCATTACCTGTATTTTCTGGGAATTTACACGAATGGCTTTCATTCAGAGATATTTTCAATGCAACTATTCATTCAAATAAGGAATTATCAGATGGAATAAAATTACAATACCTAAAATCCTCTCTTAAAGGTGATGCTTTACGCATTATTCAATCTATATCTATAGTAGATGGGAATTATCAATTAGCGTGGTCGCTGTTAGAAGAACGATATTCGAATAATCGTGAACAAGTTTACGCACATTTAAGGCGTTTTATGAGTATTCCTAACATTCAAAATGAGAATCCAAACGCAGTTTTGAGTTTACTAGATGTCGCGAGTGAGTGTTTAAGATCACTGGAAATTTTAAACCAAAACATAGAGGGTGTTTCTTCTGTTTTTCTTTGCTATGTTTTGAGTCAGAAACTAGATCCCAATACTAAAATGTGGTGGGAGAGACATTTAAAAAAAGATGAATTACCGTCAGTAGCTGAGTTAATGGATTTTTTGAAAAACCACGCGAGAACCCTTAACGCTTCTAATATAAATGTAAAACGCAACAATTCTCCCAGAGTTTTGTCAATTGTGCCAGAATCAGAAGAGGGTAAACTCCGTAAGTGCGTTATGTGTCAAATGAATAATCATGTTACGTGTAAGTGTTCAAAATATCAGAAATTGCCGGTAAAAGAAAGAGTAGAAATTGTAAAGAAATTTAAGCTTTGTTTTAACTGTATGCTTCCAAACCATTCACAAAAAACTTGTCAATCTAATTATTCATGTTTGAAGTGTAGGAAAAGACATCACACAACATTATGTTATGGGAATCAGGGTGATAGAACTGCTCAATATGAAATTGATGTTCAATCACCGAACGTTAGTTACATGAATCAAAAAAGAGATTCGAGTATTACTCAAGTTAAAAGTGAAGCTGTTGAGAGCGGGAGTCACCTGAATGCCTTGGCGCCTTCCTTTCAAGGGAAATGCAGTGAGACCGTAGTGTTAAATAATATTGTGTCTCAATCGACAGTGTTACTTTCTACTGCGCTTGTTTATATTCAGAATGTTCAAGGGGAAATGATCTCTGCTAGAGCGATCCTCGATGGAGGAAGCATGTGCAATTTGATCACTAACGAGCTGGCAGATTTATTACGCACCCCGAAGAAAAAGATAAATCTAGCACTTAATGGGGTTGGTGGAACATTCGTAAATGTAAAGTGGAGAACAAGTGCTACGATAGAGAATCATAATAAGAGCTTTTCAAAGGAACTAAATTTTCTAATAACATCCAAAATAACAAATATAACCCCTTCTAAATATGTCCCAATTGATAAATTGAATTTTCCTTTTGATATTAAATTAGCTGATCGTGATTTTAATAAGCCTGGGAAAATATCGATGTTGTTAGGAAATGAAGTTTTTTATGAGTTGCTTTTATCTGGGCAAATATATATTCAAAATTCAAACTTAATTCTACAAAATTCTGTATTTGGTTATGTAGTTGGAGGAAGTACTACTGATTATGAGGAAACCAAAGTGCATTGTGGGCTAATTAGTGAGCCGGGAAATTTAAATGATGAACTACGAAAGTTCTGGGAATTAGAAGAAGTGGATGAAAGGCCACATATAAAAAGTTCTGACGAATTTCAATGTGATCAAAATTTTGCAAAAACTTATAGAAGAGATGAGAACGGTAAGTTTGTTGTACAAATGGCCCTCAAAAAAGATCCCCAGTGTTTGGGAGAATCAAAAAGTATGGCCCTTAGAAAACTTAATTCTCAATATAGGCGTCTAGAAAAAGACCCTGTGCAAATGACACTGTATACTGAGTTCATGAGAGAATATAGGGATTTAGGACACATGCAGGAGGTCAAAGAGGTAGAAGAGCCAGGGATAACTTATTATATACCACATTTAGGTGTCTTTCGCCCTGAGAAAAATTCTACAAAAATGAGAGTCGTGTTCAACGCTTCTCAACCCACATCTACAGGCGAATCCTTAAATTCTATCCAATTAAGTGGTGGGGTAATTCAGGATGAGCTATTTTCAATTATTTTGAGATTCAGAATGCATCGTTTAGCTTTTACGGCTGATGTCATAAAAATGTACAGAATGATTCTCATTGATCCTAGCCAACATAATTTACAACGCATTTTGTGGAAGGATTCTGCTACTGAACCGATTAAAACGTACCAACTTTGTACTGTGACGTATGGAACTACAAGCGCTCCATACCTAGCTATGAGGTGTTTAAAACAACTGGCATTAGATGGTCAAAAAGAGTTTCCTTTAGCGTCTATGGCAATTCAAAACTATTTTTACATGGACGATGTCCTAACTGGTTCAGCAGATTTAGAATCAGCTAAAACTTTACAAAGGGAGTTAATAAACTTGTTTGAAACATGTGGTATGGCATTTCACAAGTGGTGTAGTAATGACTCAAGGTTACTGGAAATTGTGGGAGCTTCTGAGAGTTATAGCTTTAACCAGGTAGAAGAAACTAAAGCATTGGGGCTCATATGGGATCCAAAGAGCGACACTTTGAAATTTCACGTATCAACGACAGAGCAAAACCAATTTACGAAAAGAGGGGTGCTTTCAGTAATTGCACGTATATTCGACCCATTGGGTCTCTTAGGTCCTATAATTACGGTCGCCAAGGTATTTATGCAGGGACTTTGGGTTTTAAAATCTCAGTGGGATGATAGGCTACCTGAGGATAAGTTGAAAGAGTGGAAAGAATTTCGGGAGTCCTTAGAATTAATTAATGAATTAAAGATCAATAGATTTGTATTAAGTGAGGATTTTGGAGTTTTAATTCTTAAGGGATTTTCCGATGCATCAGAAGTTGCCTATGGTGCAGTAATTTATGTTGTGAGTCAGAGCCATTCGGGTAAACTCACCTCCCATTTACTATGTAGTAAGAGCCGTGTGGCACCCATAAAGACCTTGACGATTCCAAGACTAGAACTTTGTGGTGCAACCCTTTTAGCAAAACTAATGCATAAAGTAATGTCAGCTCTGAAAGTACCTCGTTCTTCAGCGTGCTACTATTCGGACAGCACGATTGTTCTTTCATGGATTCTGAAATCACCGTCCGAATTAACGACATTTGTAGCTTCAAGAGTGACAACTATTCAATCTCTTACTGATGTGAAACAGTGGGGACATGTTAAATCATCGGACAATCCCGCAGATTTAATTTCAAGAGGATGCAAAACTAAAGATCTAATAAACAGTAGCCTGTGGTGGAATGGTCCACAATATCTAGTTCAAGACAATGATTCGTCATACGTACCTGAATTCACTGAAGTTCATTCCGATAATGAACAGTTTTACTGTGAAATTAAGAACCCTAGCAAAGTGTCTGGTAATGCTACGATGATTATTTCTGCAAGCTCATCAGTGCTGGATGATGTATTGAGCTGCAGTAATAACTACTTTAAAACTGTACGTATTCTGTGTTATGTGCTACGATTCATAAACATTCTAAAGAGACGTCAGTGTTTTTCAGGTAGAATCTGTATTGAAGAATTTAGGATCGCTGAGCATCATTTGGTTCGAGACGCTCAGAAAGCATTTGACAAGAAAACCGTCGCAGGTTTAAGTAGTTTAAAGCCATTTGTAGACAAAGAGGAAATTATGAGAGTAGGTGGACGGTTATTACGAGCTGACATTCCCTATGAACAAAAATGTCCTATTATATTGCCTAAGAAGCATAAATTAACTGAGAAAATATTTTTTACTTATCATTTAAAGTTTCTTCACGTTGGTCCACAAGGGTTACTAAATGTAGTTCGATTAAAATTTTGGCCATTGGGTGGTAGAGATTTGGCGAGAAAAGCAGTACATTCCTGCATTACATGCTTTAGGAATAAACCATTTTTGAGTTCTCAAATTATGGCAGATTTGCCGAAAGATCGAGTAATAGGGACTTATGCTTTCAATTGTGCCGGATTAGATCTGTGTGGGCCATTCTATGTGACGTACAAAAACCAACGTAAGGGAACTTTAAATAAGATTTATGTTTGTGTTTTTATATGTTTTTCAACAAAAGCCATTCATCTCGAGGTCTTAAGTGATCTAACGTCGGATGCATTAATCGCAACATTGAAGCGTTTCTTCGCTAGAAGAGGCAAACCGGCTAAAATGTATTCAGATAATGCCACAAATATGGTAGGTGCAAAATCAGAACTAAAAAAGTGGTCAAAATTAGTAGCAACTCCAGATAACGAGCTTTCAGCTTTTGTAACTTCTGAAGGTATCGAGTGGAAGCTTATTCCTCCCAGGTCACCTCATTTCGGGGGATTGTGGGAAGCAGGAGTAAAAAGCGTAAAACATCATTTAATAAGATCTACTGGGAACCAGAGATTTAATTATGAGGAATTTGAGACCATCATTTTACAAATTGAGTCCATCCTAAACTCTCGCCCATTAACACCCATGTCATCAGACATTGACAGTTACGAGGCACTGACGCCTGGTCATTTTTTGATCGGACGGTCAATGAGTGCAGTGCCTGAGCCCGAGCTGACCACTTTGCTTGACAACAGGTTAAGTCGATGGCAGCGAACTACAAAGGTTATCCAGAGTGTTTGGCGAAAATGGAAGAGAGACTATTTGAGCACGTTACAGCAGCGGTCCAAATGGATGATTGAGAAACAAAACTTAAAAGTAGGCATGATGGTTCTAATTAAAGAAGACTCCTTGCCATGCACAAAATGGCTTCTAGGTAGGATTACTGAGGTGTACCCTGGCGAGGATCAAAGAGTTCGAGTGGTAAAAGTCAAAACGCAAAGCGGAGAATACAAGAGAGCAGTGACTAAAATTGCTGTCTTGCCGTTGGAAACTTGAATGATCTTGCAGCTAACTGTATTCGGTTTTTGTGTATATTACTTTGTATGCTACTTGTTTTATTTTGTGTATATTACTTTGTATGCTACTTGTTTTATTTTGTGTATATTACTCAGTACATTTGCATTTATGTTACAAATTTTAATATTAATGAAAAATAATGTTGTGGTCACTATGTGCAGATAGTTGAACATTTTGTGCCAAAATGTGTCAAGGCGGGAGAAAATGTTAAGAACAACTCAACTCAAAAGACGCAGCTGCCTGCAACGGTTGCCATAGCGACCTTATTCTATTCTTTTCAGAATTTGATTTTTTTTTAATTGAAGAAAGGAGAAAATGGTGTTTGTGTGTGAGTTAAGTGCTCAAATAAAACTTATTAAATATAAAATGGTCCGTCGATTTCTTTAAATGTTGTTACGCAACAAACAGGCTTCATAGCAGAACCATCAGTAAATGCTTGATTTAATTCCAAATTTTGCTTGAATGACAGAACAAAAATTTTTACTACCAATTCTTGGAAGCTTTCCAGCTGCTATTGAAGGTTTTTTTCCCCCATATTATTGAAAAATTTTAAGTTTGGGAAAATTGAGCTGTTCCATGTGTGTGCCCTTGCTCCCCTACAATTTTTATTTTTCCCATTACATGTTATGATTAAAAAAGAAGTATGTCAAGCACAGTGAAAGAGAAAAGACTTATAATACAAGAGTATTCACAACTAGATTAATATGAAATACCACATACTATATTTTCAATGAAATCCATCGTAGAAAGATGAAAACGAAAATTGCTTTTGAAAACCCTATCATTTACAGGGGCGGCCCTAGCAGTTTTGCCACTCCGGACAAAAATGCAAAATGCCACCCCTCTTAAAGTTTGAAAAGAAATAAATTGCTTATAAATACAACTTAATAAATAGATGTTGTGAATTAAAAACTGTGACAAAATAAAATCCTATATTCAGGGTCGGATTTAAACCGAATATCGCCCTAAGCTATTTTAGATATAGGGCCTCTTTTGTAGTCCCTGAAACTATATTGTAGGCTTTTTTTTTTTGTCCTTTTTTTTCGATGTTTCAGAAGCTCTTGCCCGCCCCCCCCCCTCCCCTCCCGTTTTTTGCACTTCATACTGTCTTCATTTTTTTTTACTTTATTCATTTCTATTGACCTTGGAGAGGGATGAGTATAAGGAAAATGATGAGGTGACTATTTTTCATAACGTATAGAATAGTTGCAAGTTCAGGGGGTTGGGGGTTTCCCTCTCGGGAAAAATTTGGAAAAATAAATATTAAATTCTGCATTTTGAGGTCTTATAAAATGTACCTAAGACAACAAAAAGAAAAAGGAGAAAAATAGGCAAACAATACCTTTTAAAAGTTATACCTCCTTTTGCAAACTAAAATCAATTTAAATAAAAATTGCTTGTGCTTGTGGTTCTATAAATCAGTGACATTAATCGACAAGGAAAAAGAGCTTGGGAGGAGAAAAGAAAACTGACATTGACTTTCGATATAAAGTTAGTGTTAGATCGTCGCTCCAATCTACCGACTAACACAACACTGAATTAAATGTAAAATGATCAATAAAAAAAATGCATTAAATGATTTAAAGGAAATGGTGTGAATATTTAAAAAACAGAAAAGTAACATCCCGGAGCCCGGCCACAAGGACAATTGATGCTTTATGCATTTGATAAAAAATAAAGTTGCTGCACTTATCAAAGAGTTTCAAAGATTTATTTAATTGTTTTCAAGACATCTAGAACAATTATATTTAAGGCAATTTATTTGCACTTTCCAGCCTCTGGCATTTTAATACTGAATTGCTTAGTTTCACAGATTGCACTAACTTTGTAAGAAACGTCTGCTTTAAGTTAAGAAATATAGATATTACTAAAGATTTCTCTCAACATTGTTTTTTAATGGGTTTATATAAGTACTAAAAATATGTAACACGTCCTAAATTTTTAAGTCTATATATAAATACAATCAATTATTTAAAATTCGTAAAATTAGCATTTAAAAAATGCAGTTAATTGTAGCTGATGCATACTTTTATGGCAACTGGATGAGAGGTTAATAATTTGCTTGCTATATCAGAACTACCAGGTAATGTATCGTTGAAAATGTATTATTATGCATTGGTAAATGTATTGCAGGAGTATTAAGAAAAAAAAAGTTTTTTTTTCTTTTAAATTCGTTTTGACTTTTAAGCCTGCAAAATTTCTGAGTCAGTTTTTAAATCAATCTGTTCAGCTAATTCATAACTTGGCTGCGATTATTTTTCATTGGAAAGTATTTATCACGTCTGGAATAATTATTTAAATCAGCAACGTAAGCAGTCAGCTTCAGCTTCTAATCTGTTTCTGAATTTTGCTTTTGTCATAGCACAGGAAGAGAAAGATGTTTCGCCCACTTATGTTGAAACAATTAACAATGTTTCACAGCTTTTTTGGAAATTTAAGGATTCTGTGTAATGTCATTCTACAAATGCATTTTTAGTTCCAATTGATTGTCAGTAGTTACATCAATTTGCTGTTTTTTTTTTTTTTTTTTTTTTTTTTTAATCAAGAGCTAGGAGGTGTCAGTTATGAAGTATAGTTTTGATCCAAGATAATTTTTCTTTTTGAGTAGGAAAATATTTAAGAAATGCTTTGGAAATATTAAAGAACATTTGATCTTTTATAAGAATTGTAATTTTATTAAAAGTTTGGTGCTATGATTGAACAAATAGTGATCACTAGCTGAGCTACTTTCAAATGTCTAAGAAACCCTACGGTTTCCCAGAATCCAAGTTGAAAACCTTTGTGCTAGATCAAGCGTATTTATATGCCTTGTTTCTTTCTACAATTTTCTCTCTACACAATTTGCAAAACTTGTATCAGGGGCACCCCAGTGGGAGGATACTATGACCTCCAAAAAAAATTTCATATTTGGCAAATTTTTACTAATGATTCGGAAAATTTAAAAATAGTGAGACAGTTTTGTAATATTACCATCATGCGTTATTTAATTTATTTATTTATTTATTTTTTCAATGATGTTTTATATCTCTTCTCAGCAGATATAAGTATTTATGCATGCACACATTTTATTATTTTCTTGTTTATTCGTTCGTTAAAATTCGGCGCTTCATTTGATGAATTGAGATCCCCCCCCCCCCCAAAAAAAAAAACTGCGCTTTATGTCCCCGAGCTTCTTTCGGCAATTCCAAAATCTTGACGTTCTTAAAGTTATCTGCTGCAGTTTGTTTTTTAAAATGTCTCCATTAACAATTATAGTTTCTAAATATTCGTTTATTTTATAAATATATATTCGTTTGTTTTAATAGGCTATGTTGAAATAGCCGAAAATGTTGTCTTGAAATGGATTTTTTAAAATAACACGCGCAAACACCGCTACATTCATACCTTTCAGGATTCCTAAGTGTAAAAAGAATCATATTTGTTAAATTTTTTTGAACGTTTCTTTCCTTGAAGAAAATTTATTTTATTATTCGAACCAAAATGCCGCCCCTAAAATTTGCCGCCTCGGACAGGGGTTCGGAATGTCCGCCCCTGATCATTCATCCGACTAACAACTTCTTCTTAATACACAGCTCCATACGCGGAATTTTATACTTCACTTTCGCAGAAAGCATAATTTCGTCTTCGGAAGACGAAGAAGATGATCTGAATCAGAATCAATATCAGAATCTGAATCAGAACTTCTTAATATTAAATTTACCAAAAGTGCTGCTTCATCCACAGGGCCGTCGCTAGCTGAAATATCTGGGGGGGTGTTGAGAATTTGGCGGCCCTGGTCTCATCATATAGGGGGGGGGGGTTCTCTCTTGAATTATTCACCATTATTCCAACCCACGCTATATACAGAGATGCATTATAGCAGTGGAAAAGGTGAGAGAATGATTCTTCAAAATTAATGCAAGAAAATTTTGAATAGTAGTTTTGTAAAATTTCTGGATATTATTGCTATAAAAATTAATTTTTTTCTGAAGAGAAAAAGTGCACCATTCCCCTTTTATTTATTTATTATTTTTAAGAACTGACAATAAAAGAAATCACCTTTCATAGTTTGGAGCTAATTTGCAAATCGTAAATATTTTGTTAAAATTTTATGGATCAAAAATGCCCTTGCATATAAGTCGCATAGTTCAGTCATAATGTGCAAAGAAATGGGCTAAATTCGCAAAATCGCGATGTAGTTTTGATTTTTGAATGTTATTTGGGTCCCCTAGGGTAAAGTGTAAATCTAAGTTTGCAGTTTTCTAAAGCTTGTGCTTGCGGCGTAACTCGCGAAAAACTGCGAAATTTTCCGAATTTTTTCATTGTTTCCTTTATAACTCCTTAACTATTAGTCTTACAGAGCTTCACTTGTGCTTAAAATGTTTCAAATTTAGTGTTATTTAAAATGATTATTCACATGTATAATCAAAAAAATTTTGCATTTTTTCGCTAGAACAGATATTTGTTTCTTTCGCTACTGCAAAGTAAAAAGTGAACCTACAGACTTCTTTTTGAGCTTAACTGAAAGTCTATAAAATTTACAGTAACTTCATGTTCATTTTGTTTCTTGAGGAGTAAAAATTAATGTCGGTATTTTTTCCGAAATGTGGTCAAAGCGTAAAAAAATCGAAATGCACTATCTCCTAAATCGTTGGTCTTACAGAGCTCCACTTGAGCTTAAAATGTTTCAAATTTATCGTTTTTTAAATTGGGTATTCACATGTATCATCAAAAGTTACATTCTTTAGGAGTTATAAAGAAAAAACTAAAAAGAGTCGAAACTTTTTCTCAGTTTTGCGTAAGTCGTATACAGTACATTAGGACATGCTGTACGTATGTCGAAGTTGACCTATAAGATTTTTCTTAATTATGAAAATAACGTTGTATACACTGAAGTGACAAAAGTCATGGGATAGCAATATGCAAATTTTCAGATGGCAGTAGCATCGCATAGAACAGGTATAAATGCGCAGTGCTTTTAACAGAGCTTTCATTTTCTTTCTGTTCAGTTATTCATGTGAAGAGGTTTTAACACGTGATGATGA